>JANHJO010003202.1:63604-80294 GCA_032468235.1 Pseudoxyrhopus heterurus
TTAGTGGGACTGGAGCACCCGGGGGGGGAACTGTATGGCCCTCCCTACTGAGTGTGTTTTCAGAAGTAAGTGGGGGCCGGGATATGTTCCCTGGGTGGGTATGGATGTTAGTATGGGTAGGTACCCTTGTCTGCCAGGGAGGGGGGAGGCTGGAACTGGGTGGGTACAGTGGGTCGGAGCATTTCCCTGGTGACTGGAAGGGGTAGATATGGAGGGAGCCGAGGGGTAGGCCGCTCATGGGGAACTCGCACTCGCTACCTCACAGAGATTGCGTGTTCTGGCTCCTCGGACTCACCCCAGACTCCTGGTGGTTCGGGAATTCAGGGCCCTGGAGACAGGCTGTTGCTTTTGAATGCTAGGTCGGTTGCCAACAAAGCCCCCCTGATTCAAGATTTGATCTTGGAAGAGGGGGCTGACATGGTTGGGCCAAGAGGGGGGGTGTACCCCTCGTCGAAATGTGCCCACCCGGATTTACGGTGTTGCATCAGCCTCGTCTCCAGGGCAGGGGTGACAGGGTGGCGGTCATTGTCCGTGAAGATCTGCATCTTCGTGGGAGCGCTGCTCCGGAGATTGTCGGGTGTGAGACCCTCCTCTTGAAGTTGGACTTAGGGGTTCAGTCGGGCCTGTTGCTCACGTACCTACCTCCCAGCTGTGTGACAACAGCCCTGCCTGGGCTGCTTGAGGCAATAGCTGGGTTGGCGGTAGAGTTCCCCAGGCTTATGGTTCTGGGGGATTTCAATCTGCCCTCCCTAGGTGAATTCTCAGATGTGGCCCAGGAGTTCATGGCCTCCATGGCAACCATGGATCTGACCCAAGTAATCCAGGGTCCAACTCACAGAAGGGGTCACACACTTGACCTGGTATTTCTCTCGGAGCAGTGGCGACATGATCTGGATTTGGGGGCTCTTTCCATCGTACCCTTGTCATGGTCAGATCACTTCCTACTGAGGCTAGGCTTTCAGACGACTGCCCCCCCCTGCCGCAGGGAAGTGGAACCGATTAAATGGGTCCGCCCCAGGCGCCTGATGGACCCAAATGGATTTCAGAGGGAGCTTGGGGAGATACCTGATTCCCTTACCCATGGCTCGGTTGAAGTCCTGGTCAAAGCCTGGAACAAGGCTATGGCTGGGGCTCTAGACCGTGTTGTGCCTTTGCGATCTCTCTCTGGAAGTAGATCCTGTAGGGCTCCCTGGTTTACCGAGGAGCATCGGGAGATGAAACACCAGAAGAGACATCTAGAGCGACACTGGAGGACCAGTAAAACTGAATCTGATCAAGCTCTTTTAAGAACCTTTATTAGGACTTACTTAGTGGCGATAAGAGCGGCAAAGCGTTTGCACTTTTCCGCCCTTATTGCATCCACAGATTCTCGCCCAGCCGCCCTGTTTAAGGTTGCTTGCTCGCTCCTTAATATGGAGAATAGGGAGGAGCCTTTGCAGGGTAGAGCTGAGGAATTTGCTCAGTTTCTGTCGGATAAAGTTGCTCAGATTTGGTCAGACCTGGACTCTGATTGGGCAGGTCCTTCCGAGATGACTGGGGCAGGTCTTAGTCCTATTGGTTGGGACGAGTTTGATCCTGTTCTTCCTGAGGAAGTGAACAGAGCCATGGAAGCAATGAGTGCCTCCACCTGTTTATTGGACCTTTGCCCCTGCTGGCTGGTCTCGGCCAGCAGGGATGTGACACGAGGCTGGCTCCAGGCGTTGGTCAATGCTTCATTGAAAGAGGGGTCTTTCCCACTGATATTGAAGGAAGCGGTGGTGAGACCCCCTCTCAAGAAGCCATCCTTGACCCAGTTGAGTTGAAGAACTTTCATCCAGTCTCCAACCTGCCCTTTGTAGGGAAGGTTGTTGAGAAGGTAGTAGCACTCCAACTCCTGTGGACCCTGGATGAAGCTGATTATCTGGACCCCTTTCAGTCTGGCTTCAGGCCTGGGTACAGCACAGAAACTGCATTGGTCGCACTTATGGATGATCTCTGGCGGGCCCAGGATAGGGGTTCTTCCTCTATCCTGGTGCTCCTTGAGCTCTCAGTGGCTTTCGATACCATTGACCATGTTATCCTTCTGGAGCAGCTTAGGGAACTGGGAATGGGGGGTACCGTTTTATGGTGGTTCTCCTCCTACCTCTCTGACAGCTCACAGTCGGTGTTAGTGGGTGGGCAGAGATCGAGCCCTAGGCCCCTACAATGTGGGGTGCCGCAGGGCTTGGTTCTCTCGCCGCTCCTCTTTAACATCTACATGAAACCGCTGGGTGAGATCATCCGACGACACGGGGTGGGTTATCATCAGTATGCTGATAATATCCAGTTGTTCATCTCTACCCCGGGTCTGAGTAGTGATGCGGTTGATGTGATGTCTCGGTGCCTGGCCGCCCGGAGTCCCTCAGGAGTCGGGCGGCATATAAATTTTACTAAATAATAAATAAATAAATGATGTCTTTAAGATCATATTGGCATACTATGATATGGTCAAATAGGAATGTTTGGGCCTAGGATGCATTCAGATGGTTTGTATTTGTTTGCAAGTCTGAACATCATGTTAGGCATCCATAAGTTGTTCATGGAATCTTTACTCAGAAGCAGCAAGCTGTCAGATAGTTGTGAAGCAACAGGTGGAAATGATCATTGATAGGATAGGTGGCCCTTGGACTAGTGGTCATTTGTTTTTGTATCTGGGGCAGCAAAATGTCCAGCAGCACCCAGGGCAACTAGGCAGTCCTTCTAGGTGTGTGTGTGTGTGTGTGTGTGTCTATGTGTGTGTGTCTGTGGGTCTGTGCACATGCATACATATGCATTATATATACACATATAGGTATACAGTACATATGCACACTGAAATACACATGTATATACAAATAAGACATAATTTGAATTTTTAAGAAAAAATCCTAATTAGAATTGTTTAAATTTTAGACTCACTATGAACTTGAGATCCAGGCCGCAAGGCCCTCCTTCGCCCTTCTTTGTTGACCCTAAATTCAATCACAGTTTAGAATTCAGTATAGCTAATCTAATATAAAAATGATAAGGGACAAATATGTGAAACTGAAACCAGGCTAGGCTTGTGGCTTTGCATAATGCAAAACCACAGTTTAGTATCACCAATGACTGCAGCCTGTGTGCTTTGTTTCTATTACTCAAAGGTATCTGATGTTCATATCATAGCTCGCAAACCATTTCACCTTTGAAAGAAGCAAAGGACAGACAAATTAGCATCACAACCAACACAACAACAGATGACTTTTTGGAGAAATGCCAGCATTTGTATGATTGCTTCTCTCATTCTGGTCTTTACTCAGAAATTATCTGGGTCTCTAGACATTGCTAATGCAAATTCTCTCTGAAAGAATAAACCCCAAGTTTGAAAAGGAACAATATCAGTCAAACCATAATACAGCCAGGAAGTCATTATGTGGAATATTGCATTCATAGTGTTTGAAATAAATTGGAAGATGCGGCCTTCCTGATCCAAAGTTTCCTTTAAAAAATCCATGCATTATGACACAGTATAATGACCTTTCCCTGGTTCCATAGCAAACATTCACAAAAGACATATCATTCTTTCCTTCAGACATTAATCATGCAAGTCCCACTGTGTCACCTGTCTTAATTAAAAAGAAAAATACAGACTCTTCTATGAAGCTTTGGATAATAACATTTCATTGAAACCTGTTGAAGAGAAACGAAAATACTCAGCACATTTCAGGGGAACAAAATGATAAAATAAATCTTATTTTGCCTCTGGCAAAAGAAAAGAAAAGAAACCCAAAAAGTAATAATTGAACTACTTATCTTTTCCTAGATGTTACTGTGTATTTCCTCTGTACTAAACTTCATAGGTATTACGATTGTTCATATAAGAAGGCTTATAGGAAGTATTGTTGCTATGCAGAGGCTGGCATATTCTTAAAAGACATTAAATAAACAATGAAGGACAAAGCAATCTCTGAAAACCAGTTTAAAACCTAGCAGAAGTAGAAAGTAATTTTGTTGCTGAGTTATTCAAATTATTCATGAATTTCAAGCACATTCTATGAACTCGGCCGCATAATCTAAGAAGGTTTCTATTCTTGACAAAGCTCTCATTGATTTTTATTGGCCCCAATATTGTTTCTTCAAACAATATTGTGTTCTACGGCAACCCGATCTAAGCAGAAAAACTCTGGATACCTTCTTTACTGCTATCTAATGGTTGTCCGAAATTTTGCAGCCAAAATCTGGTAGCCCTTCTATAAAGAATTGCTAAATTAAAATAAACACAGATATGGAATGCCTTGTGGTAAGCCATTTTGCACTAGAGTTTTCTCTTACTGAAAGACTGACAGTTTCAATTTGTTGACAAAAAATATGTGAAGTTTTATATTCATGCATGTTTGTGTATATGAAACTGTTTGAAGGAAAGAATTGGACAAACAACAACAGGTTCAGAGAACAACAGTAAAGGATGATTATAGAACCTGTAATATCGCATGAAGACGGTTTGAAGGATGGAAAGATTTATCTTTGATAAGAGAAGACTAAGGGGCCATAGGATGTCACATAGAAAATATGTGCTCTAATCATGCCAGAATATGTAACAAGAGGGCAAATTCTGATTCAATGTTAGAGAGAAAACTTTGTAACTTTGATGATGTGATGAACTGAAATGATGAATTCTTCTGTGTTGAATGTCTAGCGATATATCAGCTGTTCAAAACAGGTTAGGTCAGAAAAGAGACTCCACAATGACTTTTATTGCCATGGATATAATAACAAAAAGCCTAACAGCAATTCTTTCCCCTTGCCCTTTGAAAGAATCAAGATAGGCAATCTTGAGTCCTCCTTTTCGTAGCCAAGGTAGTGTTTATGTAACCACTGTTGATTTTTTTTTATTTCATTTCCATACTTCTCTACATCAGTGAGGATACTTTAATTTGGATTCCTACAGTAAGGATGGACTTTGACTTATATTCTAGATGACTCCCTTCAACTTTGTATTCTATTCTGTGATTCTAAACATGCACTTTCCCTTTGTTGCTCAACCTCCATTGGTAAATAATATTATGATCGAATTCTAAGTCTAAGCCTCGATAAGTTTTGATTCCACAAGTCCTACAGATTGGACTATTACAAACACCTCAAAAACAAATTTCTATCATTTTATTTTGTTCTCAAGTTCTCATGATTTTAACATCAAAGTTTTACTTTACTTAAGCTGCCTTCTTTGAATATTTCTTTCTTCATGTAAGGCCCTCATTTACATGCAACCTTCTAATGCACCTCTTGTTTTCTTCTTTGGCTGTCTAAAATTTTGCAGACAGAATCAAGTAACCCTCCTGTATTCCAAAATTCTTTGGTAATTTGGATGACAAGAATCACTGGTACTGGTATATAATAAAAAAATATGCTAGGACTAATTTTAAGAATGATTACAATATACATACCAATAAAGGATTTCAGTATTGGCATTAAATATTTCAGTTCTCAAACCAAATAAAAGTTAATATTCCTTTCTCAATAATACATTTCAGGACATTCTTACAGATTTTGAAGAACTTGATTTTATCATTCACAGAAACCTCTGAAATTATTCTAATGGTGAAACACTCCAGACTAAATATTATACAATTCTACAAAATACAACTCTATAAGCAATTTTTAAATATCAGAAATAAATGTGTTAGAAACACTGACTACAATTCTATACATCATTAATTGGCAACTAGAGGCTCATTGGCCCCATATCTCCCCTTTCACATTCACATATGCAAATTTAAAAAATAGGTTGTGAAGTTTCTCTTAAGTCCATTGGTCCTATTTTGCCTCTAACTACATTTTATATGCTGGGAGTTAGGAGGTATATAAATTTAATAAATCATTATGGTTGGTTGCATTGTCAGCCAGATGTTTAGACTGAATTTGACATTTTTGTTTACCTATCGAGTCCTTCCCAAGGATCTGGAATAAGCAGAAGTTGGTTAATATAATAATAAATATTATTATATTATATTATTATAAATTTGCAGATATTGTTGCAGGATGTAACCTGTTACAAGTAAAGCTGCCTTTTGAAATTGACTAATGCTGATTTTGTCAATGCTGATGGTGTTCAAATGGTACTATTATTATTGTTTACTACTGAAGAAAAAATGCATCTCTCCATTTCAATAATTTGCAGATTCTGCACAGGCAACAATTATGCAGATTCTTTCCAGAGTGGTGCTTAGTTACTCTACTTACTGAGACTAATTGCTGGTAAAGTTAAGGGGACCTTCTTCTGAGCAGAGATATGTAGATTGGTCTGTTCTCCTGCAAACCTGTAGGGCATGAAGAGCAAGCATTATCACACATAATGGGGCCTTATTTCTAATTAACATCTATGTTTACATTGAGAAGCCATTTATTCCTTTGCAGTTATGCATGCAGTATTCATAATAATGTAATAGCTCCTGGGAAACTGGCATCTTCATACAACCAAAACAAAGATGACTGACCATCCTGAGCTGCAGCTTAAAGGAGGAATTAGATCTGTTTCCATAGAAACTATGAATTATAAATCTTAGTGAGTGAATGGAAATTATGATGTCTAAAATGACAATACTGTCAGTCACCTTGTTGCAAAATACTTTGACCATTATCTTAAAAAAAATAGTTATTTTGCACAGTTGCTGGCTTGATCCATGACGTTCTTTTAAGATCAGATAGTGTTTTGAAAACCTATGTGCAATCTTCAGTTTCTCCTGTATTTCTTCTTGTTCTGGCAAAACTTGTATACAGCTGTTATTAATTTATAACTAGGGCAGGAATCCAAAAGGAATGTTTCACTGTTTTTCTTGGTTTTCCCCAATTGACTTCTCCAGCTGCAAAAACTAAACTACAATATAAGCCAGAATTTTCCCCTTTTCAGGAACTTAATGGGATAAATTGGAAGAAAGCACAAGCAGGGTTCTAGGCTTCTTTGATTTCATTTCATTTTTACTAGAAAGAATTCTGCAGGTACCAGTATTGTTTCTTTCAACAAAGTGTATTCTTCTCTTATTCCTATACATTTCCATAAAATTAACACAAAAATCACCTAAATTAATTTGTTTCCTTTGAGACTGGAATCAGTTTATTCCCATTTTTTGGAAGTTTTGTACTGCCCAAGGAGTGCTTGGAAGAAAAGTGTGCTTACTTTTTATCTATAGCAATTGCATGAGCTAAGGAGGTAATTGTTATTATAACATGACATTAATCTTTTTTTTCTCTCCGCTGGAAGTACTTCAATATAGTATACTTACGAGGTTCTAATCCACAATTCAGCATATAAATCAGAGCTGCAGAGTTCATTAAAGCAAATAATTTTGCCAAGATACTTTTCTTAGCTGCATTCATCCATCTTACTTATTCAGCCTCCCTTCTCTTTTTTCCTACTCATTCACTCTGTTTACAGAGATTTGATAATTGATGAAGTCTAATAAAGCATTTATTTTTAAAGAAATGTCCAAGTTAACTGTGCATCAAATGAAAATAGAAGGTACTTTTTATAATCAGATTATTCAATCAACAGTTAAGATGATGGTTATTCTAGGTTTGTAGCATAACACAGCATCAGCTAAACATTTTTCAAGAAGATCAGGGATCTCCAAATTTTAGGAGAGATGGAAGAAAAGTCTTGTGCCACCTAAAGCTAATAAATTTATCAGGTGTCTCCTGGCAAACTGGCCTAGAAAAAGCAAACATTCAAGAACTTTTGATTAGTAGAATTTATTTTAGAAATACTAAAGATGGCATTATGAATGAATTCCAGGGATTGCTGTGAATCAAATTCTAGTTAGAGTAAAATTAAAATTCTTGTATCTGTTCCTCCCACCCATGCAACATAATGACCTAAAATCCAGGAATGACAGTTTCTGTCTGACTTTATTTTGGTAATAAACTGCTTGGTGTCAGATTGTATGCTTGTGATAATTGAAGATCACTTCCACCAACATTGACAGAGCAAGCCACTTATATATAAACAAATCCCACTTTCTTCTAGAACTGAAGATGCTACTTAGCAAACAACTAAACTCAGAGAGCACCAAGGATTCCACAATTCAGCCCTGAACTACCAATATTCTCTTTTATTGGAAGAATTGTCCCTCATAACATGTTATCATTGTATAATGAAAAGTTGCTTCTTTATCAAGTTTCAGATATCTGAAGAGCTTTTCAGGCTGTGTAATATATTTAGCAACAATAATGAAGTCCAACTGCAGTCCTTCAGGATGAATTGTGCATTGATTTTGATAACTTCTGCACTTTCAGCATGGAATGACCTAAGCATTTTCACATGCAGGGCATCATGCTAACCAGCATTACTTAAACCATGTTTAAGTAATAAATTGTCATTTTCCCATCAGAAATTCACATACCACAATTTTATTAATGAAATGTCTATTAAGGGACACGCTTGTTGGTAGAAAGGAGATAATTTCCCATTTTGGGTTTAGGACATCAAAAAGAGTGTTAGAGGAGCCTGAAAGAAAATGCAAATGAATTGGCAAAAGTGTCCTCTTTTCTTTCAGTAGAAATCTTCGTGGAATATACATAGTTTGCTAATTAAAGATCCACTTTCACTTGGTCAATTCAAGGTCAATTCAAAAACCAAGCTTGGCTAACAAGCCAAGTGAAAATGGTTTTAATATTTTCTTAAATAAGCAGTAGTAATAGAACAATTTGCCTATCTTCAACCTTTTATGCCTCTTTCTTTTCTCTAAGACATAAGAATGGCTTCCTCATTTCCACTCTAACCATGTTGTGGTTATTCATTTGCTAGTTTGTTTTACTGCTGACTGGGTTTCTATGCCTGTTTTCCATGTTCTGCACACATGACTAAGCCAGAACTCAGCCAGTGTAAAATCTGTCTACTCCATTGACTTTGATTTATACCACGGACACTTTGACTTGATTAATTCCCAATCCATCATCTATGAGAACAAGGGGAAATGCCAAGTGAGATGGAGGCTGAAGAGTTCCAAACACTTATTCTAATATAATCTTAAGCATTAATTTCTGACAGCATAGATTTATGCACACGAATTTACCTATGTCAAAGATCTTTCTCCTTATCTATGTATATTTTCAGTAGCTGTGCCTCTGTAAAAACAACCCCTCATTTTCCATATGCAGGTCTTTGAAGCTGATCTGTATTTCTAATTCCAGATTTTAATGCTAGGAGAAAATAAAAGAGCATCAACCACAGCCATTTCTTACAGAAACATTACTGTAATCTTCCCATTTTTGTGGTGGCATTTGTTATGAGACTTAAATGAGGAGTAAGCACTGATAATGTTGCTTAGGTATTACTAGAATTCTAGGAGAAATTAATTGTAGCTAATTTTAAATAAATTTACCTTATTCATACTTAGAGAACATATAGGCATAAATATATAGAAAATATAGAAGATCCAGTGTGCATATGTGTCCCAACATCCACACTATTCTATATACACACACATACATATATTCAGAAAGCCAAGAGTCATGAATAACAAAAGCAAAACTTGAGTGAAACAAAAAGATGGTTTGCTTATAAATTAAACTCTTATGTGCTGCAACTAAAGATCAAGATAACTTAGTGAAAAATGTGGAATCTACCCCTCACAAACTTTGACTGATATTTATGTTTTTAATTTTAGAAATGGATAATCAGTTAACTTGTAATGGATGAAAAGAGTTTTACTTTTACTTTTCCCATCTTCTGAAAGAGAGAAGCATTCTATGAATATCTGCTTCTCCAGAAACTTCATTCCAGCTCAATAGTTTGTGAAAGACTGCTTACATGTAGACACTCCTTTGGTACTTATGAGCACATATGTAATTTGGTACTTATGAGCACATCTGGAATTTTTATAGAATACAGGTAGTCTTTGACTTATGAACACAATTGGAACCAGAATTACCGTTGCTAAGCAAGGCATGTTAAATGAGTTGCACCTGATTTTACAATCTTTTTTTGCCATAGTTGTTAAGTGAATCACTACCATTATTAAGAGAATCAGGAGGTCATTAAGTAAATGGGGAAGTGAAAGCTTCTTCAGTGACTTTGCTTGTCGGAAGCCAGCTGGGAAGGTTGAAAATGGTAATCACATAATCCCAGGATGCTGCAGCTGTCCTAAATACATGCCGGCATCTAGATTTTGATCACATGACTGTGGGATTGCTGCAACAGTCATAAATGTGAGGACTGGTCATAAGTCACTTGTTCCAGTGATGTTAGAACTTTGAAGAGCACTAAACAAATGGTTGTATGTCAAGGATTATACGTAAGTAAGTCAAATTTTATGTAGACGTTAACAGCAATGTTAATATGATATTGGATCATTCGCTCTGTGATAAAGATGCACAGGGCCTTAGCATTTGCAACTTATAAGGAATCATGAATCATGGACTTCAAGCATAGGGACAGCTACAAAAATGTTATTCCATATTAAATGGAAAAAAATGTATACCTGATTTATAGAAAAGGGTAAATGTTTACTTTTTAGCAATAGTTGCAAATTATTTTAATCAATAGTGACTCCGTCAACAAATTCATTGGAGTTAATTTATTGATAATTGTCCCAGTCCTCTTTTCTTTTTTATTAGGATCAAGTTTAATGCTACATCAGTTGTTTATATTCGTTAACATATTTTTCTGTTGATTAGTTTTCCTTTAATTACCGTCCACATTTGTTGCTGTTGTTCACTTGCTACGTTGTGTCCGATTCTTCATGACCCCATGGACACAACATGCCAGGCCTCCTGTCCTCCCACTGCATCAATGACACTGTATAACCATCCCCTTCTCCTTTTACCTTCAATCTTTCCCAACATTGGGGTCTCTTGTCCCAAAGGTGCTTTTTCAAGAGGCAACTGGCCTTTCTTGGGGTTTGTTTGCTCAGAGCTGAAGAAGCTTCTTGGATGAGAAGCAAAACATCTTCAAAGAAAAACCAGAAAGTCCAGTTACCTCTTGAAAAAAAAGCACCTTTGGGACAACCATGACCTGGATGAGTGAGAATCTCCATAGACGATTGTTATCAAGGTCTATTCCAATGACTCCTCTCTTTTCTACTATCTATTATCCACATACAGTTCAGGAAATGGCTAAACCTATTTGCACTAATAAGTCTTAAAATGTCCTTTTGTAGAAAGCAAACTTTATACAGGTAGTCCTCGATTTATTATCAAAATTGAGCCCAAAATTCCTGTTGTTAAGTGAAATGTTTGTTCAGTGAATTTTTCCCCATTTTACAACCTTTGTCACCATAGTTGTTAAGTGAATAACTGCACTAGTTAAGTTAGTAACATGGTTGTTAAGTGAATCTGGGTTTGCCATTGACTTTGCTTATAAGAATGTCACAAAAGGCGATCACAAGACCCTAGACACTGCAACCGAACCGTCATACATATGAGTCAGTTGCCAAGCCTCTGAATTTTGATCTCATGACCATGAGGATGCTGCAAAAGTTGTCACTGTGAAAAATGGTCATAAGTCACTTTTTTCAGTGCCATTGTAACTTTGAACAGTCACTAAAGGAACTGTTGTAAGTCAAGGACTCCCTGTATCTAACATACACAAATGTTTTTATAGGTTTCTATAGGCGACATTTTTCAGTGGTTTTCTTTGTTTTGAACAATTCTATATTTTCATATGTTTTGCCATTTAATATGCTACTTAGACCTGAGCAGGGATATTTATATCTTTTCTTTCTCTTTCCTTAGTGGCCTGTCTCTCACATACACACATACTGGGTCTAAAGAAGAGGATACCAGGTAAAAGCATTTCTCTGGAAGATAGGAAATGAGAGTAGTAAGTACATGTAGTTGTACCAAAGCCTGGAAGTGGGGCCAGGATGTGTAGTAACCAGAGAACTTCTGAGAATGAAGGATTGAGACCTTCTACTTAAACACCCAGCTCTGTCACTACATATCTAATATTTGAGATGATAAAATATTTGAAATGGATGGAAATGATAAGTTCTCTTACATTAAGAGTAATACAGTGGTGAAGTATTAAACAATTCTCCAGAGAAAGGAGTGATTGAAGCAAGCTCGTTTTTTTTAATTGTAATATTGGATGTGCTTTTCCAGAGACGTTTTAGTGTAGATTATTAGGATTTTTATTCACTGTTTAATTTTATTTGGATTTCTCTTAAAGAGAGATAGGAAAGAAATTTTATATTAAAGCATCCTATAAAGAAATATAAGAATGCATTGTAAAAATCCCCAAGATGTTGACATAACTCATAAGAAATAAAGAATATTCATGTGAGATATTTCAGATTAATGGTATTAACAAATGTTACTTATAGTATATACCATCTTTATTCTCACATCTTTCTTCTTCTTCTCTCAGGCTTATGCATATGTGCCCTCTGGGAACTTTCTCACAATTCTGTCAATGAAGAACTCCATATTTAACATGACATTATTATTTTTCCCTTCTCCTTTTTTTTCCTTTTTCTGTGAGTCAAAGAGCAGCCCATATTACAAGGAGTACAGAAACCCGTGACCCCCACCTTCATCCTGCTGCAAAGAATTGCTCTAAACAAAGATTATCCTGCTATTAAAATAACAAAAAATCAAGTCGCATTAAGCATTCACACTCATACAGGGAAGAAATGGCTCAATGCTTTTTAAAAATCTGATTAGCCAAGCGTGCTCAGCCAAAGCTGCCTGCCTCTATTGTGTGAAGCCTGTTGGATGCCTGCCAACATTCACCTTCCAATGACACAAACCAGCAGGGACTTCTGTGCATCCAGACTGAAATTAATTCCACATTACAGGGAACAAAAAAGGGAACAAAACCCTTATTACAACACACATTAACTTCATTATTGTAGAAATCTCTTTTTGGAAGGTGAAGCTAATCCTCTGTCTCTAAATATTAAACCTAACACCAATATTACAGTAGAGAGATAATATCCTTCCCTTCATTGTATCCGGTCCTTGTCATTGTAATGAAGTGATAAATGTGGACACCTACGGAGGGAGATGGTTCAAAGAATGAAAAGGGCCTCCTGCTAGATGAGTGGGAATTATATTCCTTTATCAAATCAGCACTTTGTTCCCCACACAGAACTACACTTCTACTTGCAGGTAAAGACAAACAGAAAAAGAAATTCAGAAATATTGGGAAACAAACCAATGTTTTATGTACTCCAATTATTACCTCATGAAGCTAGGAACCTCAAGGGATCCATCAGTCACTCAGCAAGTCTTTATAGTGCAGGTGGTGATGAAAAGATTCAACGATACCTTAGTCCTTACCTAAATATAGATGATTAATAAATCAGATTAATTTTCTATCCAGATCACTTTCATATTATTTCCAAAATATTATTCATATATTTATTTAATAAATATTTATATTGGATTAATTAAGGGTACTATTTATTAATTTTACCACAACTAGGCCAATCTTACTAGTGTCTTAATGATAATGTCAGTGATTATTCTACCCTAAAGCATAATGTGTATCCAGAGTTGAAGTTGGTCATTATTACCCCACTATGGCCATACGTTTATGACTAGCAAATACAGTATAGGGAATATCTTCAGATATGTGTCATACAGTTGCTTTCTACTTTTAGCAATCCATATTCATTTTGTCACCCAGACCTCTTGCTGTGATTGACTGACTGACTGACTGATTGACTGACTGACTGACTGACTGACTGACTGACTGACTGACTGACTGACTGACTGACTGACTGACTGACTTACTTACTTACTTACTTACTTGGGTAACAATATGTCAATTGCTATGTCTCCTGGTTATTAAGGACCCTAGATGAATGGGGATGGAATGAATAGTATCCTCGTTGAGGGAGTAAAAATTCCTACTCAATTCATTTTATAACAAACTATTCCTGCATGCAATCCAAAATGGATAAGACCAACTACTGATGCCATGTGTTTCAATAGCCTATTTCAGGCCTACTCCAATCTATAGCAGATAATGTGTATTTTCCCCACAGATTTATCATAGGTATTTAGGGCCTGATGCAGTACTATTCTTTCCTGAATTTGTATGGATTGGGTAGAATGTTGAACATATACTTAACGTACCCGTGTTATAAAATGTAAAAAATCATTGCCCCAAAATAATAAATACAGATGTTTCAAGGATCATAAAATAAGACATATAAGGTTATATCAAGAGAAATAACTAGTAATACTGTTCCACAAACCATTTAATGGGAAGTGAGTGCAAAATTAGAAGTCGATTCTATAACAGTTCTCAAAGTTTAGGATCTATAGAATAATCTTGAATTTACTTTTTTTTTTTAAAAACCTTTCTTTTAGCATATAGAATTATCTCTTTAAAACTAACTCATTTCTCTTTGAGTGATATAATAATTACCTCTGGTTCTTTGGAATTTTCTTTCCCCTATGTATGGCTGGCTCTGACCCTCAAAGTCTTTTGAAAAGCAGTTAAGACATGTCCCTTTCTCCAAACCAGAGCCAGGTTCCTATTTGTATTGTTATAATACAATTATATTGTTCTAATATATATTTGTTCTGACTATCACTTTATTCTTTTTTTCCCCCCTTCCATTCAGCTGTGCCTGATTCTTGGAGCCTGAACAAATCCCTGCAAATTTTCTTGGCAAGTTTTTTTTTTTTTTCAGAAGTAGTTTACTATTGCCTTCTTCCTAGGGCTAAGAGAAAGTGTCTGGCCCATGGTTATCCAGTAGGCTCCGTGCTTAAAGAGCTGTTGTGTTCCATAATGCAATGCCTCGATATGGAATTCAGGAATTCAGATTGTTGGTTGAAGAGGAAGATTTTTCTTGCCAAAAAAGTGAAAACAGATTTTCATAATCTGCAAGATTCCAAACATCCTAGTTTACTCTCTTAGGTGACAAAATCTAACAGACTTGGCTGAACTCGAGTTAAAGTGAGTTAGATCTGACTACTACGTGGATGAGAAATCAATAGAATTATTAGAAGATTAAACAGGAGTGTTTTTTTTAATTCCATAAAAATAATAAACCACTCCCATCTTATTTGTATTTTAATGTTATATGGGCTTGGGGTTCAAGATCTTTTAGCAATGTTATCATGGTTTTACCCTAATTTAATATTTTATTTTGTCTGTTGTATTTGTGTTTGTACATATAAAGTGCTTTATTAGTGCTGCATATCAGTGATGCCATACGCTAAGTAAATAAATAAATAAACAGCATTTGTAGGAATAAGATATTGAGAATTTTAAAGAGCTATTCCATGCAGCAGCATAATGCATTCTCCTCTGGGTATTTAGACTTGAGGTGTATCAGAATGTCCTTGTATGGCACTTCTGTGGGGAGAAAGAGAAGCTGAGATTTCAAATCTCCTGACCACATAAATACAATGACACACATGGAAATCCAGGTCATATGTACTATACATGTCCATTTTAAGTCTGAAGTAATGAAAATTGGGAGGTGTGTTTCTAGCTGTTTAAATATATGAGCTTTCCATTGTGATATTCATTTGTTTGATGTGATGCTTCAAATGGTTCAGCAGTGCTGACGCCCATCATTGGTTAATCAATAGATGTTGAAAAAAGATACTGTATCACCTTCAATTTACTATTTTATTGCAAGAGCAATCAGATGGGCTGTTTCTTAGGAGAAAAGATTCATGAAGGCATCCTCCTAGGGTAAAGGCAATTGACAGAGAGACAAAAGAGCATTTATCATTCTTTCCCTAACGTTAAATCTTGTTGCAGCCAATGTATACTTCTGTAGTTGATGGAAGAAAAACTATACAAGAGCAATGGCACCAGTTCCTAGACTTTTTTCCTAGATTGTTAACCTTGTTAACATTATAATAGCCCTTTACAGCTGAGCTACTGCTGATAATGACTTTTGATTATATGTCAGTTCAATTACAAGAAGTGTCAGTCTTGTTCTTTGCTGTATTTTCTTTTTCCCATTGGAACCCATCTTTTATCCTCTGGCTGTGATTGAAATTACCTGTAGTGGTCAATGAATTTAGGTCATATATTCCACAGGATCTTCCACATAAGTCAAAGTTTGAAGAGAAAACGTAAGAGCCTCAAAGAAACGTCACAGGCTATACAGCCTGTAAAGTAAAATGAAATTGTCACCTTAATTGAAGGTGGAAGAGTATTAAGTGTTAGGATCATGCAAAATTCACAGAGAATCTATTCAATTCATATTCATTCAGTACCCATTCATTCCTGACTCTATTTCATCTTGTCTTACCACACATAGTTCTATACATTCCTGCTATATTCAGCGTTTGTTACTTCTAGGTCATTTCTAAGATACCTAACTCTTTACTCTACAGTAAAGGGCTTTTTTTTTTTGCCTTTTGCAATCAGCCACTCCTATTTCCCTGCCAAATATTTATGGATAAATGTATAAGGTTAAGGGAATACAGTGGCTCAGTGGTTAAGATGCTGAGCTTGTCGATCAGAAAGGTTGGCAGTTTGGTGGTTTAAATCCCTAGTGCCACATAACAGAGTAAGCTCCCATTACTTGTCCCAGCTTCTGCCAATCTAGCAGTTTGAAAGCATGTAAAAATGCAAATAGAAAAATAGGGACAATCTCTGGTGGGAAGGTAACAGCATTCCGTGTGCCTTCAGCATTTAGTCATGCTGGCCACATGACCATGGAGATGTCTTCGGACAGTGCTGGCTCTTTGGCTTTGAAACGGAGATGAGCACCGCCCCCTAGAGTCGGGAACGACTAGCACA
>JANHJO010003202.1:86060-97580 GCA_032468235.1 Pseudoxyrhopus heterurus
CTCTCTCTCTCTCTCTCTCTCTCCCCCCCTCTCCCTCTCCCTCTCTCTCCCTCTCCCTCGCCCTCTCCCTCTCCCTCTCCCTCTCCCAAGTGAGGGAATCTTTAATTTTTTCCTCACCACTTCCAGTTTCCTAGGCTAAGATTGTTTTATACCTAAAGCATACTGCATATCTTCTTCAGGGCCCTCTTCTTCTCTACCTAGTCAGCATCTCATACTTTGCACATACGTCACAAACTGCTGCCAAGCATTTCAGCACAGTAAGGTTTTTCTGAATCCAGTTAAGAGAAAATCTGGCATGAACACAGGAAAATAGCACCTTTAATTTGTAATTGTGGGTTTGCCTTAAAGTTGACATATCTAAAGGAATGAAGAAATACTAATTTAGAAGAGCAAACCAGCTGGGCTGATTATGAGCTTTTTAATCATATTTCATTGTGGGCCTTGTTGAATTTCAGAAAGTTTTGCAATTCCATGAACAAATACAGCTTGCTTCTAGAAAAAGAGGCTGAAATTTGTTTTCCTTCCTTTATTTTTGTGACCATCAGTTTATTGACTTCCTCTAAGGATAATTATAAGCTTGCGATATAAAGCCAATTTGCAAACTGTTCCACGTAAGAATTAGTTCATACTTTGTACGGCCATTTGGGAGGTCATAAGTTTTCCTCATCCTGATTTTCAGGTCATATAAACAAGTATTTAGACAACCTGCTACAATCTAAAATCACTATATTGCACATAATTTAAACTGAATTGGGTGATCAACTCTTAATTTTTTTTTAAAAAAAATAGAATTCTTTATTGGCCAAGTGTGATTGGACACACAAGGAATTTGTCTTTGAGAGGCATATGCTCTCAGTGTACATAAAAAGGGGAAAAATTACACCAAGAATCATACAACATAGGTTACTAAATAAGCAATCAAATCATACTAGGAAACAAAATAATATAAATTGTAGAGATACAAGCAACAAGGTTATAGTCATAAGTGGGAGGAGATAGGTAATAAGAAGGATGAGAAGAATAATAGTAATACAGTCTTAGTAAATAGTTTGACAGTATTGTGGAAATTAGTTGTTTAGCAGAGTGATGGCATTCAGGGAAAAACTGTCCTTGTGTCTAGTTGTTCTGGTGTGCAGTGCCCTACCGTTTTGAGGGTAGAAGTTGAAATAATTTATGTCCAGGATGTGAGGAGTCTGTAGATATCTTCACAGCCCTCTTTTTGACTCTGCAATATACAGGTCCTCAATGGAAGGCAGGCTGGTAGCAATTGTTTTATCTGCAGTTCTAATTATCCGTTAAAGTCTGTGTCTATCTTGTTTGGTTGCAGAGCCAAACCAGATAGTTATAGAGGTGCATAACACTTCATACAGTCTCCCATCTTCTCCTCTTCTGCAGTGGCAAATTGGCACAGGAGGCAGAACATTCCAGAAGCATGCACACATACAGGGATATATAGATAAAATATATCCAAGTAATCAGCATTCCTCTTCCTTTGTGAATTCCAAATCTAATGCCAGCCTGAGTAGGAAACTCATATACAAGGAAATATCAACCTACAGGAAGACTCTCTTCCTTGACATCTACTGTCCCATTTCTGAAGGCTTTCTTCCCAAAGAAAGTATTCCATTTATGCAAGTAAACCCGTTTGCTAACTTTACCTTTTTTTACAAGGGAATTACAGTGTAATATTCTTCCAGTTGTTAGGCACAGACGCAACCTTCATACAGTTTGCACAGTGTAAACAAATTACATTAATATTTTAATATCTCTCAAATATACTATCTAAACCTAGATAGCCAGTTTAGTCTAGTAGTTAGGGTACCAGGCTAGAAACCAGGAGACTGTGAGTTCTAGTTCCTGAAAGCTGGCTGGCTGATTTTGGACCAATCCTTCTCTCTCAACCCACCCAGGTCATCCATCCTATGCACTCAACCCATCACTCACACTCCTCCCCCATCCCATCCCACCTATGGCTTAGTCTCCAATAATGGATTCCAGATATTCATGAACAGGTCCATGAACCAAACTATAGGAGGGGAACCGCGGCAGCTCACCAGATGGCGTTGGCAGAGTCATTAAGTTGTCTCCTTCCACAATATGAGGAATGTACAGCTAGATAGTTGTAATGACTGACAACAGGCATAACAAGTATGGAGTTTTCCCGAGCTGCCCACCGCCTGACATATCATCATTCTACTTGGAGAGACGAATCATGTATCCAACTAGCGAATGATCAAATTCAGGACAGGGTCAACAAACGTCCCCAGGAATGTTCTTCAAAGTCAAATGGAGCTTATCTAAATCTTGGGAAGTCTTGCGGAAGGGTTTCTAGCTCTCTTATAGCAATTCTTCAGCTGTGACCAACAAGCTGTATAAGGTTGCATATATAGGTTCATTTGTACATTCATTTTGAGACCAGTTAATAAAGGGCAAATTGAGCTCACCAAGAAAGATAAGAAGGTATGGACAGGAGGCTGCCCACATTAGTAGAGCAGTTAGCTTGTTCATATGACCAAGGTTGTAATCTGGAGCTCTATAACATAGTAAGAAGCGAGCTGTTGTATTTAGGGACAGATCACAGACTATGGACTCAGGAAGAACAAGCTCCTGAATAACATTTGTCTTTTTCAAACCTAAGGACTTTTTATAGAAGATTGCAACACCACCCCCTCTACGGTTATCACGGTCAGACCGGAAAACATGATAGTCACTTATTGTAATAGTAGAGTCTTGAAAGGGTACATTCAACCACGTCTCACAGACAAAAATAAGGTCAAATAGAGCCTCATTTAGAAGCAGGAGGAATTCAGGCATTTTGTTTGCGAGGCTTCTTGCATTAAGTAATTTGCATTTGAAGCCTGTAGGGGTGAACCTTGATGAATTTGGGGGTGTGCATGCCTAGTTTTGGTTGTTGGGGGGACGGTTATTGGGACGCAGGTTAATGGTCTTGCGTTTGATACAGTCAGCATGGTAGTCTATGTAAAGGTCAGACTTTCCTTGGTCTTGGTGTCTTTTGAGCTCTGAGTGGAGCTCACGGGAGCAGGCACGTTGCAGTATGGACAGGTCGGGACACGAACAAAGATTCTTATGGTTTGTGTTGTTTTTGGCAAGTGAGTTTATTGTGTAAATAAATTTGCATTTGCTGGTTTCGCTCTTGCAAATGACTCTGCAGAATCGTGGGGCCGTTGAGCCATCGCTGTACTTGAATTCAGGACCATCATGGGAAACTTCAATGATTTCATCAGGAGTGATGGTTGATGCCTGGAAATTGCTGATAATGTCACGAATCTTTGTGATGTCAGATTGGTTGGATTCTTCTAGTCCAGATAGGATGGCATTGGGATGTTTCTGTTCACGTTCAATCGCGTCCTTGATAAGGATGGAGATGTTGTTAGTAGGATTAATAGCAGGATTAATAGCAGGGTTGGTGATTTCTTGCAGCTTAGATTGTTGAGGTGCGACGTGATTTTGGGGTACTGGTGTTTCATTTTTTTGTGTTTTTTCCTTTTCCTCTAGAGATGCTAAACGAGCTTCCAAGGTATCCACACACTCAAGCAGAACAATGAATTTGTCGCGTCTAGGTTTACAGGATGGGCAGAATAGAGGAAAAGCAAACTGTGAGGTTTTTTGTGTTGATTGGAAAAACTGGGCTATACTTTTGGTTAGCCCGACATTTGTAATGGCCATGAGACTCACATAGAGAGCACTTCATAGAGCTATCATCCTTTTCAAATGTTTCATTACAGACAAAGCAAGGGTCATGAGTTTCCAAGTTATTTGTCTCTTTTGTTTTTGGTTTGGCAGTTGATTGTTTGCCAGTCATGGTTATCTATGGAGGTGTTGCTGTGTTAATTATTATTGTTATTTTGTGTGGTCTGTAAGTCTTTCTTTGTAGCAGCATTATGGTTATCACTTTTGCTTTTTGTTGGATCACAAGCAAAGGTTGGTGCAAAGACAGGATAGAATTGAAGGAGCTTCTTGAGAGCTTATTGGGAGGCAATATAAAAAAATCTCTGTTCATTTCTATCTCTATGAATCAATTGCTCTGTACTTTTCTGTATCTGTGCTCCAAATGCTCTGTACTTTTCTATCTCTGGGTTCTGAGAGTTCTGTTTTATTTTATCTCTATGTGAAGAGATCTAGGAGAGTGTGCACATGCATCCTTAGTTCTAGATAGGCACAAAGCTCTAGATAGGCCCAAAGAATCAGGGGGCTCTCGTGATAGTACCTCCAGAGGAGATGCAGGGTGAATGCAGGATGGTTGCATCTGCCAGGGTGATCAGCAATCAAAGCAGCAGCAGGGATCAAGGCAGAAGCAGCAGCAGTGGAAACAGAGCAGCAACAGTGGTGGCAGAAGCAGCAGCAGCACTGCAGTGGTCAGGAATGGCTCTGGACCTCGGACCTCTGAGGCAAAAGCAGCAACAGCGCTGCGGTGGTCAGGACCTCTGAGGCAGTCCAGAGTTGCGGCTCTGGACCTCGGCCTCAGAGGCAGCATCTGGACGCTATTTGCTATTCACCAAAGGACCACAAAGACTTTCGGAGGGGGAACTGCATCTTATGGAGCGAAAAATACAGTGTATCCTATAGGAGCTGGCTAGTGAGTGAACTAATTTACATCTGTGATTGCAAAAGTTACAGTTAGTAAAATTCCTCTCACTCCTAAATTTGATGTGAATAGTTCTGTTGGGGAACTAAGTGATAGGAACTGGGATTTCATCCAGATAAAGTTCACCAATATAAATTCACAAAGTGAAGCAGGAATGGATGAGTGGGATGCTTCACAACAGTGTATTGAATGTGAGACATGGGGAGCTCTGCAGCACTTTGCAGCTTTTAGAAATTTTTATAATGTCTGGAGGATGAGACAGTCAATACCTGATATCTGGAAAATGTTGGGTGGGTTGAAAGAGTCAGTGGACTCTCTAATAATGACAGAACTTTAATCAGGTTAAATTTCTCAACTTAATAAACTCTAATAAGCTCTTTTGGGATGACAAGGCTTCATTTACTTTCTCAGTTCTCATCCTCATTATTGTGGCTAGCCAAAGTCTTCCTTTTCCCTTCTCTTCTGCTCTTAGAATATTATGTTGTTTTAACTTAAAGTTTGGTTCACTTTGCAAATGGATCCAGAGCTAACCAGACCAATGAGCAACTTTGGATCAAACCTTTAAAATTCTACATGATTTAAATGCAGGTTTAATTGTCTCAACAAAGAAAGAATAGATACCAAGGTAATATTAGGTTTGGCTCAATTTTTTTTCAACAGGTACAGCTTAACTTTCTCCTCATTTATTGATTCCAAAACTAAGCCAGGCTGAATGGATTTCTTGGTCCCAGCCTTTGAAGGAAGTCTTAGTAGGGCCACCATATTATAGGGTGTGAACATCTAAATCACGGATGTCAAACTTGCAGTGTCATGGCACCGTCACATGACATGTTGTGATGTTTTTTCCCTTTGTGGAGTTGGGGTGGGCATGGGCTGCACATGACGCATCTGGCCCGTGAGCCGCCAGTTTGACACCCCTGATCTAGATGATTAGTAGATACCATCAGAGAGACTCAAGTGCTTTGACTAAGTGGTTGCCTGAAATTTTGCAGCCCGCATGTGATAGATCTTGTGGCTTTTAAAACAAAAACTTTACTTCTCAAGCCAAGTCTCACAGCAGTCATATTTCTCCTTAATTCTCTCCTGAACAAAATTATTCTGGCTCTGCTGTATTCTTCCCCACCACCATCAAATTTATTGTAAAAATATTTTCTTAAATCTTGGAACGATTCAGATCCAATACTTCCTGATCCAATACTCTGGTGACAGAACAGGATTAGAAGCAAAAGTTCGTAAGAAATAAAGTATCTTCTGATATAGACAAAGACATTTAAATACATTGATCATATGTATTTTGCCCTGCATGGGAGCAGTTTTCTACCTCTCTCATTAGCATGGCATTTATATTATAAATACCTTTGCTGATCTCTGATGATCACACAAATTGTTTGCACTGTATGCCCACTGAAATGAATAATACGGAAGGTTAAATGACTTTTTTTCACAACACATAAAATTCTTAAATTAATCTGTTTAATCAATTCTTAAAGGCACTGAAACATAAACTACCTAAAAGAATCAAAAGAATAACAGATTAAAAACAAAAACATGTTCCAATTATACAATATTCATTAATGACACATAAAGCCAGATTGTTTAGCTGGAAAATAATTCTCACTCCTTGTACATTAGCCTTGGACCATTAAATGAAGATGGAACAATAAGATTGAGTGGGAAGCATCTCCTTTTTGCACATGATTGTTTCATTCCAGAGAAACTACATAAGTGCTGGATCTGCACATTGACTATGTTATGGGCTTTTCTAGACTACAAATCCTTTCAAGTTTTGTTTTTCAGAATTGGACTGCTATGTGCCCAAAGGATAGCATAATTATCAAAGTTATCTAAACAACATGGGGCAAAAATAAACACATATGCTTTCTAAGCTAAACTTTGCCATCAAAAGCTTTAATCACTGAAATCATAATTAAAGCAGTATAACCTTAACAGAGCACAAGGTAATGATTCATTGACTAAAAGAGCTTGACAGGCATGCAAGTACCACAAGATTAGCTGTGTTTTCCTGTGTTTTCTAAATTTCAATTACAGTTTGGATTGAAGTCCTGATTTGGCATTGTACTGGAATATCTTCCTTTATCCAGCTGCACCCACTCCTCCTAGTTTAGTTTTGGTTTTACATTTGGCTCTCATATTTCCATACATCCCATGACTCAGCTGCTAAAACATATAATTGATCTCTTGGAATATGAAACTTTGCCTGGCATTGGCCCAGCTGTTTTCTCAGCTAGGCTCAGTAGAAGAAGTATCAGTGTGAACCAATACAGAAATTGCTTTCTTGCTGATTCTAACAAGTGTCCATTTAAGTCATGTGCAATAATGTATAATGCTGTTGAAGGAGGGTTGTTTCAATGTTCCGAGTGTTGCGATCCCAACTTCAAGGAAATCCATGTGAATAATATTTTTTATATCCTAAAAATTGTAACCATGACATTTCCTGCCAAAAATCTAAATTTATTTCCTGCTTTGATAGAATTATTATTATGGTTCATTGCCTAGTCAGCCAGATGTTCAGACTGGATTTGGCATTTTTGTCCGCCTATTTAATCTTTCCCAAGGAGCTAGGATAGACAGATGTGGATGTTTGATGGTGTTACAGATATTGTCACAGGATGTGTTGTTCCAAGTAAAGCTGTATTTTGCAATAGACTGATGGTGAATTTGTCAATGCCGATGATGTTCTAGTGGTGCTCCAATTGTTTTGGGATTGATGAAAATTTGGACTAGATGTTATCAGATCAGCTCACAGCTGGCTATACAATTACATTCAAAGAATGCTTAATAATGGCTCTATTGTGGGGAAATCTTGAGGTTCTGTCTTGGGTCCTCTGCTGTTTTTTTGAGGGGCACACAATATTTGCAGATTACACAGGTTGGGAGAAGTAGGTAATACCCTTAAAAAGTTGCCAAAGTTGAGAAACACTGCTGTAATGTATGAAGTATATGGCTTTTCCACTCCTTTAATTATATACAGTATAGTAAGTACAGGACTGTCAAACTTGCGGCCCACAGGCCAGATGCGTCATACGCTGGCCACACCCATGCCCAGTTTAGCAAAGGGGAGAAAATCCTGATACGTCACATGACGCCGCCGTGACGATGCGAGTTTGACACCCCTGTTATAGTAGTTGCCAAGATATATGATGCAATTTCCTCCACTTCCTATATTTCAATTAAATCCCAATAATCATCATGTGATCATTCCTCCCATTGGCCTTTCACAGCAGTGCCACAATTAAAGGATTAGCCTACCTTGAGAATTTTTTTTTCTTTCCCCCAAGAATCATTTATTGAATTTCTCTGCTAAAAATTGGCTGGAAAATGTGAAGTTATTTATGGCCATGTCTTATTACAAACAAGGTAACTAAGCTACCATCCCATGCAGCAGTCAGTCTCATTAAAGCTCGCAATTATGTTCATACTGATACTGATACTGTCAAAATAGGAACATTTATTTCCAGTTTTCCTCTTTTTCAAAGGTTGCCTCTTACTAAGTAATGAAACAGGAACTGACTGGAAACAAAGTTGATTACATAAATCTGAAGCTGTTCTTCAATATTTTCATCAGCTGATTTGGGGCAATTATCTTCATTTCATTTATCTTCATTAAAAGAGAAAAAACTGTGTTGTAAGAAAATTAAAAAAAACTACTGAGAGCTTGCATTTGGGTATAATCTTTATGTAAATGCTGCAGAAGGCAAGATAGTCAAAGCCAGTAATAAACATAGACAACTGAGGTTGCGTAATATTGCCTGGTGGCTTTTATTCCTTTAAGAGAAAGCCAGTGGGGAGCATTATTGTTATTTCTATGGGATGCAAGTTCAAATGGTCATTATCTTTCAGAGGAATTACAAATGCAATTTGGTTCAGACATGAGCAAAACTGGACAAATTTAATTTGGTTACTGAACAAATAGGCAGATGCAGCAACAGTACATTGCCTGTTTAGTTTCTGTTTACTATTTCAGTTCAAATACCGTGCGGCATCTGCTCCCAGCAGGTACCTGATCCAAACCATCGAAAGACATTGTTCATGTTTTCCCAACCAATACGAAGGAGAGCCAGACAAGATGTTTTGTTTGTTTATGAATATATTTTAGTAGATTTCTATGCAATTCTAATCATGTCTGAATTTGGCTTAGAAGAGTAACAAGGTTAAAAAAATAAAGATAACATAAATATAACAATATAATAACATTGCAAAAGGCAAGAAACCATCATATACAATTGTAATCATGTATATCATATGCCCTAGAGCTGAGACTGTGTATAGTAATAGCAATAGCACTGTATTTATACCCCGCCTATCAGGGCTTGCAACCCTCTCTAAGCGGTTTACAATGTCAGCATATTGCCCCCAACAATCTGGGTATGTGTGTATGTAGCTTTTTTTATGTATCGATATATAGATGCAGGTTTATCATGTAATGCATTACAACAATCAAAAGTCAAGTCATTGTACCCTACTTAAGTGTTTGTTTAGAACAATACTATCAGGTAGCTTTGCTTTATATTGTTTTATGTCAGCACATAGAAAAAGGTACATCATCCTTACATTTAGATTTGATTATTACTATATCATCTGTCTTCCACATCCAATATTTTAACTAAATTTAAGAAGAGTATATCTTTTTATTTGGAACAAAGGTTGTTTGCATACGTTTTTCTGTCTCATGCTCTGACATTCCATTTTCCATCTATCTAATCAAATAGCTTTTACGCAGAGAAATGCTAAGATGTAAACATTTTGAATGTATGGCATATATATACTGTAGGCACATTGACTTTTTATGTTTATAGTCATTCCTGATACCGATATGCCTTTCAGGTACTGAAAAGAAATAAAGTGATAGATATTCCAACAAGCACTGAGTGATAATGAAATGACAATAAGGCTTTAAAGTATATTTTAAATGTTGGTTTTTTTTCTTAATCAACCACATGTGCACTGAATTCACTTGCCTTTCAGGTTAATGAAAGCTATCACTCTAGGACTAAGAAACAGGGTAAGAAAATTAACTAATTCATCTTTATTAGTATAAGATAGGGAGAGAGAGGAAGGGAGGGAGGGAGGACACAGAGTCCAGACATTGGTTGGATGGGAAACATTATCAGGTGGTCCACTTAGCTAGCTTCTGGATATGCTTCCCACATAAAATTTCCAATTTCTCCTTAATTAAGAGTTATTCATTAACTTGTTTATATTTTATTATACTTTAGCACCCAGTAACAAAAGTTGCCTCAATAAATTTTGACACAAAAAATCTAAAGATGACACACAATAATCTCCAAAGCTAAGATCTTAGAACTAAATGTTACTATTCTTAACCTCAATAAGAATAGAGCTAGAAGGGACCTTCAAGGTCTTCTAGTCCAGCCGCTGCTCAAGCAGGAGACCCTACTATTCAGATAAGTGGCTGTCCAGTCTCTTTTTAAAAGCCTCCAATGATGGAGCAGCCACAACCTCTAAAGGCAAATCATTCCATTGGTTAATTGTTCTGTCAGGAAGTTTCCCCTTAATTCCGGATTGCTTCTCTTCTTGACTAGTTTCCATCCATTGTTTTTTGTCCTGTCCTCTGGTCTTTGGAAAATAAGTTCTTTTTTGTGATAGTGCCTTAATATTGGAATACTGCCATCATGTCCCTCCCTAGTCCTTCTCTTCCCTAGACTAGCCAAATCCAAATCCTGCAATTGTTCTTCATATATTTTTGTCTCCAGGCCTTTAATCATCTTAGTTGCTCTTCTTTGCACTTTTTCCAAAGTCTCAACATCTTTTTTGTAATTTGGTGACCGAAACTAGATGCAGTATTCCAGGTGTGGTCTTACCAAGGCTTTATAAAGTGGTGCTAATACTTCATGTGATTTTGATTATACAACCAAGGATTGTATTAGCTTTTTTGGCTGCTGCCGTACACCACTAAACCATGTCTAGGTGATTGTACACTAGGACTCCAAGGTCCCTGTCTTGTTTTGGAGTTTTCTGATTGCACATATTCAAAGTGCTGCAAATTGGCAAAAATTGTAAAATAAATGTGCAATGCAAAAGTCAGTTGCATAAATGCAGCAAGGTCTCAGAGGAGGTATGTGACAAGGACATAGGGTAAAATATCACCCCAGGTTCTGAAAGATGGGAGAGGCAAGCACTAAAGTAGAATAAATATCAAATTGCAGCAAAGAGTAGCAGAAATTGATGTTATGAAATAAAAGCACAGAAATCCTGAGTAATTTGCAAAGCTACTGCCTTCAAAAGAGGTCAGTGTAATTTTATACATGAAATAACCCATTACTGGTTAAAAAACACACAGAGAGAAATAGCTCCAGGAATTTTAGTGCCCATAAATCCAGAAAACAATTGATGCCATAATACATGTATTAAAGTATTTTCAATCTTGTTGCAATAAATGAATGTAGCTGTAGGTCTAAAAATTTTATCTTCTCCCTTTTTGTTTATGGGAGATGGATGGAGAGAGGGAGGAAGAGAGAGAGATGTTAGATAGATACTTCTGGCATTATAAATCTGTCAGAGACGCTATAGCAAACTTAGTTGATTAAAATGAAAAGTATTTAAGACAGAAATGTTTGTATAACACTTGATATAAATAAGCTACAGGAACAGTAACTCAGCTGACTTGTTTTTGAATTTTAGCCATTCTTCCAAAGAGCTCTAAAACCAGCAAATAAATTATTTCTATTTAAACACAGGATTCAATAGTATAAATGAAAATAGATTTACTGAGTACGTGTATGTGTAATTTCCTGTGGTATTCAAAATTATCTGATTTAACACCTAGAGAACTGCATCCAGTTTTGGTCATCAAACTATAAAAAAGATGTTGAGACTCTAGAAAAAGTACAGAGAAGAGCAACTAGGATGATTGAAGTCCAAAACATATGAAG
>JANHJO010003204.1:14301-25969 GCA_032468235.1 Pseudoxyrhopus heterurus
ATGTCAGCATATTGCCCCCAACAATCTGGGTTCTCATTTTACCTACCTCGGAAGGATGGAAGGATGAGTCAATCTTGAGCCTGGTGGGATTTGAACTTGCAAAATTGCAGGCAGCTGGCAGCTAAGTACTAATTACTAAGTACTGCGCTCTAACTTCTGCGCCACCAAGGTGCCACCATTTCCTATCCAGCCTTCTGAAACTCAGTCCCATAATAGTTAGGATTAAGTGTTTAATATTTTGTATTTGGGAGTGGGAAGGTGAGCTTAACATGGGGAGAACTTTAGTTCTTTTCATTCACAGTATCCACTTTCTCCTGCTACTGAATTATAAAAGATAAACCTCTCACCCAAGCTGCCATTTTCAAGTTATCATGGTTTGCACTCCACAGCTGCAGAATTAAATGACTTAACATATCCCAACCTACCTGATTTCTAATTCCTTTGGACCTAGGGTGAAGTGACAGCTGTTCTTCACAACACATTCTATTCTGGCCTCAAGGAATTTACAAGGCAGCAATCTAGAAAAGCCCACTATTGCAGCACCATGGAGAGCTCTAAATGAACAATTTGCTCCCTGAACAGCCAAAATTTAGATTAAAGCCTTACACTTGTCAATAGAGATCCTTTGCAGGCAACACCTCTTTCTTGAAACTTTTAAGAAGAATGAATTTCATTTCTCCTGGATTTCATATGTGCTCCACTGCTTGCATTGGTTACCAACTCATGAAAATGGAGGTGTTATCTCATTTCTGCGCTTGGTCTTGTAGTTCCACTCCAAGTGTCTCCAGGGTTTCAGGCTTAGAATCTTTGGTTCTTGAGTAGTACTACTTCAAGCTAGTTCCTCAGTCCTTATCTCTAAATGATGATGTGGTATAAACAATAACAGTGTGAAGAAAATCAAAGTATTTCTCAGAGTTTGGCTTAGAAAGCTAAACCTGCCATTTCTCATTCCATGCTAAAGGTAAAGACAGAATATACTGTCTTTGATACAACACAAAGCTTGTCTAATAGATTTGATTCCAAAATATGCCTTTCTCCATACTTTAGCATTCCATTGTTCAGAGAAGCTCGGAATATGTTTTGAAAAGTTTTAAAAATCTATCTATCTATCTATCTATCTATCTATCTATCTATCTATCTATCTATCTATCTATCTATCTATCTATTTCAAATATGTAGAAATTGCTTCCTTTTCTTCTGTGGTGAAATGTGGTCAACCTGGATTAGGAGGGAAACTTTCTCTCTGGAACTTCCATCTTTTCCTCTCTCTGTGTAGACTGAGATTTCTGTACAAAGGGTCCAGATGGCAGGAGATTTTTAAGAGGTCTCACTGCATTTAAAGCACAAATGGAGACTACATACTACTTGTAGAAAGACACTGAACAAATCTACATCGTTAGCTCTCATATGTGTCTCTTTGATGCAGCATCTTCTGACAATCATAACATAGTTGTTAGGCCTTCTCAGTAAAACTGCCCCCTGATCTGCAGGCATAGAGTGAAAACTTTCCCCCATCCAGCTCCAAAATGGGGAAAAAAGTGATTAAAATGTGGTCTAATCATCTCAAGGCTGCCTTTAGAGTTGCACTTTCAAGGAGCCTTAAGTAACCACTGTCAGTAACCACTGCAATTAACCACAGCCTTCTCAATTGTTGTTTCTTAATGACAGCAGTAGCACTTAGACTTAAATACCACTTCACAGTGCTTTATAGCACTCTCTAAGCAATTTATAGAGTCAGCATATTCCCCCCAACAATCGTTTTACCGATCTGAGGCTGAGTCAACCTTGAGCCGGTCAGGATCAAAGGAACTGAACTCCTGGCAATGTGAGTAGAGTTAGTCTGCAATACTGCATTCTAACCACTGCACCACCATGGCTCTTTTGATCACAAGACATCTTCTTAGAAGACATCTTCTGATGCCAGAAATACTGTGGGTTTTAACAAAGGAAATCAGTTGCAGTGTTTATGGCCAGTAAAAAAGCTGCTGATTCTTTTAAGACAATTTGATAGAATAGCGAACTTGCAGTAAGCATCTAGGCTGCCATAGACAGTAAAGGTGTGGGGTGCGAGTCATTCATTCCTAAATTACTTCTCTGTTTTAATATTCCTCCTTCTCCAAACTTGAGGTCATTAAAATGGATTGTTAACTGATAGAATAAATGCAACTCTCTCCAAAAATTGCATTTCAACTCATACCCAAACAATAGTTTCATCCTAAGAATTTTATAGTGTGACTTTTACACACAGATTTTAAGTGCTACGTTTTACAATACAAATTGGCATGCACAAATTGCTGAAACAGTGATTGAGTGACCAGTTTCTCAAAATTAATTATTCTCTTAGTTGCTTTTGCTAAAAAGCCAAAAAAGAAAAATACAAGTGTTTTTTATTAATTTATAGAGCATGTTAATTTATTTTAAAGTATTTACCTTTCTTGGAAATTACACAAATGTAGGCTTTCTTTCATCTGCTGTTAGGATGACTAAGGCAATCTTTCGGTCTTTTTGAGTAAGTCAGATTCGTGTTTGGTCACACAGTGCTTGAGGGAACAATTCAAAATGGGTGGCTGGACTCTGTCTCTTTACAGAATTCAAACATTATTTCCCTTTTGAAGAAGACATACTGTACATATACCGAGATTTATGGGTAGACCGAGGGACTAATAGTCTCCATGGATTCTCCAGGATTACTATATAGGTTATAATATGAGGCTGTCTAAACAATTTTAGGTTGTTAAATTGTATAGTAGAATGTCTTATCTTCAAGGCTCAACAAGTCCTGATTTGAGGCATGTTTTTACAGAATACTTCCTTCAATAGCATTTCCAGCATTTTTTTCTCCCTTGTTTCCCATTTTGATTTTTGAAAATTATGTATAGCTCCATATTAATGCACATAATGTTTTTTATTTTCTGACTGTAAACCTGAAAGCCAAAGGAAGATAGCCTGAACTTTTAATTCCCTATGAAGAACTGATGCTTGTATACTAATTCAGTAAGACAGGGGGTTAAAGATCAATTATTTAAATTATTATTTCATTTATTACCTTGGTTTTTTTTGCTCTAGTAACTAAAGTTAGAGTGGCTCTCTGTTCTATTTTAAATCTCATATCAACAATTTCAAATTGGTTATGTGCCTAACACAACACTACACAATGAGCACAAATCCACGCCAGTTTTGATCCAATTCTCTCATCATATTAAGAGTACTGGCTTACCTCATCTTCTAATCATGTTTTTCAACATATTTAAGGAACAATATTTAAAGCTCCATGTGTCAAAACAATAAAATGGGAAAAAACAAATAAAATAAATCTAAGAAGCGTCGCATGAGTGAGATCTCTGGGTGAACAGTCTTTGTTTTCATTTGGCACCTAAAATCATTTAGAATTAGCAACAGGCAATTGGAAAAAGAGTTCCATAAATAACAACCGTTACAAATGGTGTACTGTTATTTTCATCCTTGTTAGTCAATTTTCTCCATTTTCCAAAAAAAAAAACCCAGAAAACTCACAAATCTGTCCTCCGACCAATGTTTCAATAAAGACATTGAGACCAATATGAGACCAAGTGGTCATTCACATACAGTACATGCAAAAATCTGTTTTGGTTTTAAGTATAAAAATAATGTTTAGAAATGAACTCAAGACAAACAGATAATGAAGGAAGCTCTTTCACCATTGAAACTGGCAATCAAGGCAACTTGCTAGGAGGAGTATCACCTGGGCATATTGAGGCATCCCCTTTAGTGCTCAGCACTACATTCTTCACTAGTTGAAGCTTCTAGGTGGTATTCAAGGGCAGCCCGTGTCAAGTATGTTGTAGTAGTTGAACTGTAAGTTGAGTAATGTGTAAGCAAACATTCTTTATGTCCTGTAAAACAGTGGTTTCCAATCTTTCCAGCTCAGCGGACCAGCAGAGGCAGTGGTGGGGAGGGGAAGAGGGGATGGTCTTGCACATGCATGCTGCTTTCACAAGTGCAGCTCACCACCACTTCCACAGTGGTGGAAGTGGCCCAGCCGCCCAGCAACAGGCCACGGACTGGGTTGGGGACCCCTGCTCTAAAATGTTCTGCACTGTGACATAGAAAAGGCTAGACTACACCATTTATAGTGATGGAATCTGTAAGGCTGATTAAGCAGATAAGCATTCCCTCCGCATCCTGAAATGTCTCAATCCACACTTAATGTTATTGCTATTGCTACCATTATTGTTTAAAACTTAAGTATGGTGTGTGTCTATGAAAATTAAGGTAAAGTTACATCAGATTTTTACAACCTGGTTAAAGAGTAGAGGGCTACCATCCAGCAACGTTAGAAAGAAATCCGGAAAAAAGTTGGCTTAAATCTCATTCTCTGAGCTGTAACTATGTTTATAGGTAGCTTTCATGAAGTGATGCCTTTTGATAACATTTGTTAGTCACACAAGATGCTACCAGACTTCCCTGATTTTTGCCAAACTAACATAGATCTCCTAGCTTGGGGTTGAAACATGGATGTATCAGGTGATTTCATCTATCCACTGAAGAATGTGTATGATGATTAAGAGCAACAGTTCAAGCAGAGAGGGTCTATCTATATGATTACTATGCGTCAATACAAACTTGATGGCCCATAATCAACCAAACAGTTCAAAACTGGGAAACAATAGTACTAAGGTTGCTATTACTTAATTAACTGAAATGCAGATATACTGTATATCATAAGAAATGCTGAACTATAAGAAATAGAAATTGGAATTAAAATTGCTGGGAGAAATGATGAAACCTTAGATCTGTTAATAGCTAGAAGCAGAATATTTAAGATTCTTTTGCTTGAAGGTGAAAATATACAGTGCAAAACCATTTTGCTGCTCAGTATTAAAAAAAAGGAAGATTATGTCAACAGACAATGGCAATGTAATGCAAACAGATAAAGAAGAACTTGGAAGTATTTACCTTCTTAGGCTTAAAATTCACAGAGATAGAGACTGTAGCATTGAAGTAAAGACATAACTGTTGCTTGGGAGAAAGACTACAATAAGGCTAGAGAAACTATTACAGTGCAAAGACACCCCCACTTTCAATGGACTACACTATCAAGATCAGAGTTTTTCATTTTTAATGTAATTGTATGAAAGCTGAACCATCAAAAATTGATGACTGCTTCTTTGTGGTACTGAAGAAAATTATTAAGAATACCCTGGACCACAAGTCATTCACTACTAGTTGAAGCCTACTCATAGAAAGCCCTAACAATGAAGCCAAAGTTTACATATTCTTGACACATAAAGTTAAGGCAATAATTATTGGGGGGGAAATTCTGATGTTTGGAAAAAACAAAAGTGGGCAGAAAATGAGATTGACCAAAAATACTAACAATGATAACGCAAGAGCCAAGCTTGTAAGAACTCAAGTAGATATCAACCAACAATCCTGGCAAAATAATATCTATCTAATCACCATGTCAGAAGACACAAAAACAACAGAACAGTAATTCTGAGCTTAAAATCTTCTGTAAGCCACAAGAGGACTCACAGATACCCAAAACATTTTTCAGTTCTCTAATTCCCTGTGAATTTAAGACTCTCATGCATCTCTATTAAGAAGATGTTCTTGGAAATCAGAACTGTTTCATGTAGGCTTGCTTTTACTGTGTTGGTTCCTCTAGAGGCAGAAAATCCATTCAGCCAATGCAATTCAATAAATCAGAAGATTCTAAGTCTTATCAGTTCAATGGTCTGTATTATAATATCTCCCCAAACCCTTGTTTAGATCAGTAGTGACATAAGGGCTTCTAAAATCCATGCTCCATAATTTTCAGGAGAAACTGTTAAAAAAAGAAAAGAAAAACACAACCTCTCTAATTTATAGTCTTGGAGAGTTTTAAGATTTTTTTTTATCCTGCAAAATCCAGAACTGATTATTAACCAGACTGCTAATTCTTACTATAAAAAGTATCTTCTCTGCCTCTTCTTCCTTTTTCACAATATGATAACAATAGTTATATAATCAGAAGGAAAGAAGCTCACATATTGCATCACTCCTAAACTAGTAAGTAACCTCACAAGATATTTACCTATTTTTAACCTAGCCTATAAAGAGCTAGTAAAAACACCAGTGCTTATCTCAAACAAAGGAATCACCATCCTGACCAGCCTGAAGTTTTAGGATATTACCATCTTAACAAGCAGGGGAAAAAAAATTCAACCAAGCTTGGCAGTTGAGAAAATCTAATTCTTCTGTCACTCAGTTGTATAACATTTTTTGTCACCCAATCAAGTTGTTAATTTAAACTTCGTGTAGTATGAACATGCACCAAAGGGAAAAGTTATTGCCAGTTCACTGGCTCAAATTATTAGGAAGACAGGGCTCAAAATAGAATTAGATATGTTGTGTTTTGTGCTATGCCGTAAAGAGTTTGGGCATCTTCAAGGTCACCACACATCTTGCTGAGACAATTTTCAAAGCTATCACTTACCAATGGCAAATCCTGACAGTGTAGCATTAGGACTGCATTTCATTGATTCAATGTTTGTGTTTCTCACTTAGGACACTTTTGGAATATCTGAACGCATACAAACCGAATTTTCTCCCCAAACAGCAAAGTAGCAAACAGAATAGAAACTGTAAGATTTATCTTAAAAAACAAAAAAGACAAAATTAGAACAAACAGACACAAAATCCGCTTATGCCATATCCGCTTTCTTCTCCTGTTCCAAAGCGCATTGATTATTTATGTAAAGTATTTCTGCTGTACTTTCTATTTAATTTACAGTAATTATAGAAGTATTAAGATGAACACAAAAGAAAAACAGGATTAAAATAACAATGAAAACCAGCCCATTAAAAGACAAATTAATGACTTGGTTTTTGCATTTAAGCACCCTCTTTAGATGTGTTGCACTACAGTTCCCATCATCTCCAATCTGGTTTTATCTTTTAGATCTTGACTGACTCTTATATGCAACTTTAGGGGGGGAGGGGTGTTTCTTGTTACCCTTGTATTAATTTATGATGAGATATGTGTTGTCCACTTGCAACATTTTGGGGATTGGCCTAAAGGTAAAGATAAAGGTTCCCCTCGCACATATGCGCTAGTTGTTCCCGACTCTAGGGGGTGGTGCTCATCTCCGTTTCAAAGCTGAAGAGCTAGCGCAGTCCGAAGACGTCTCCGTGGTCATGTGGCCGGCATGACTAAATGCCGAAGGCGCACGGAACGCTGTTACCTTCCCACCAAAGGTGGTCCCTATTTTTCTACTTGCATTTTTACATGCTTTCGAACTGCTAGGTTGGCAGAAGCTGGGACAAGTAATGGGAGTTCACTCCGTTATGCGGCGCTAGGGATTTGAACCACCAAACTGCTGACCTTACTTATTGACAAGCTCAACGTCTTAGTCACTGAGCCACCGCGTCCCTTTTGGGGATTGGCCTACAAGTAAATTAAATAAAGCAATAATAAAAACCATCTTAAAATAAACATGATGTCCTCAACCCCCGGTCCATGTCTGCAGTCTGCAGCATGCCAGAAACTGGTCCATACCAACAAGTGAAACCCCATCCACGGGATGCAGGCAGCATGAGAAACCACATCCCCTCCGGTCCACAAAAAAACCTCTTTCTGTGGAACCAGTCCCTGGTGCATTATACCATAAGCCCCAGTACTAATCAGATGCTCCCCAACTATGTTAATACTATGTTAATACTAGGACTCTCTGAATTAAAGAACAGATTGCACATGAACTCTGGAAAACGCAGTCCTAACCATGTAGAAGTGGTATTATGTTGGGGAAGACTATCACTTGTCAAAATAATTACAAAACTTAACTGATATTATATTGTTCAAGATTCTCTGTATTGTCAATTATTGTTCTCTTCAAAACACTAAATTAGGCTGGTTAATACCAGTAAGGTATGTCTCTAAATTGCTAATGGTCTATTATAAACAACCTTGTGTTTAGAAAAAAATAAGTTAAGATGTAGAACAAACTTTTTCAATTTGTTCCCAATCTTTCTAAGGTCTGAATAACTGTTAGTCTTACCAAAGATTATCTCTATAAAAGAGATAATCGTGAGTGCACTAAAAAAAATCTAAAAACTCATTGAGAGGTCATGTGATGAAGTAAATATTTGCTATTGTTTAAAACAATACATACACACAGAAAGGTGCACACAAACTTAAAGTTTGAGAACTTAGTGCATTGAAATGATTTAAAATGAAGTTTCTGGTTTCATGCTGAGTTGGTCCCACTGTTGTTCTGGGCAAACAACTTCTAAAACTGAAGCTAGATTCTTCTAAAATTCTGAAGAGCAGTGTCTAAATAGAGTAATTATATGGTATGTTCAGGTGTGTATATCCAGCATCTTCCCCAACACTCCAAATATCTTGAATAAATCCCCAGAATTCCCTGTCAAAGTTTTGTGCTGCTGGGAATCCTATTTCAACACATTTGAGGAGCATCAGGTTGTGAAAATTCTTCTTTCCTCTTCTTTGATGCAATAGTTAACTGTTTCTGTATAGTTTCAGCAGAAATTGTTTAACAGGCCACCATACTACTTAAAACCAAAACTTAATTTCACTTGTTCATGGTAGCAAGAAAAATATCCCGTACAATTACAATATTGTATCAGTTACAATATTCAAACCATGAACTGGCAGAAACCTGTTTGTATCGAACACAGTAAGTCAGGACATTGTTCTACTATTCAGAATGATTTGCAGAAATGCATTGCACAGAATAGGAGTCTATTTATACTGTATGTACATGTGTGTGCAAACATAAACAGAATACTGAAACAACTCATATCCCAAATATTTTTAGCTATGGAATTTGTATATATTTCATTAATTGGCAAAGTATTGCTCTCTACAATACAAGATCCAAACTTAAGTGCAGGTTCCTAGAAAAGAACACAAACTTTGCTGTATAATGTATTCCTTGCTCTGGCATCAGCTCACAAAAGCACAGGGCTTGCATAAGCCCACCTCCACTCCAACAAGATGATTGTGACAGTTGTCCTATAAATAACAGCAGAGTCACAGAAAGAGCTCAAACTGCAAGCACAGATTCTAAGTGGCAAAGACATTTTGACTGCAACTTAATGTGCATTGTCAACAAAAAATCTCCTGCTTTGCTATTAGGGATGCAACCAGTGGTGCATGCAATTGTTTCTGATGGAAAGAAATGAAATTAATAGTTTCTTAGTTAAACGAGAGGCTATATAAAAATCAAGCATTTGTCAACTCCAACATTTTAATCATTTTCTAATTTATATAATCTCATTCTATTCCCATTGTCTCACTGATTATATTTGAATCAGTTTTTAATCTCTTAATCTGCAAAAGCTTAAAACTTGATACATTGCTTCTTCCATGTCTCTTCATAATTAACTAATAAGTAAGTGAGGCTAAGAGTTACACGTACTCTTCATTTAGTGACCAAGTTCTGTTCCCATGACCAGGTCATTAAGCAAAATGGTTGCTAATTGAAAATGTGACTGAGAGGGAGGCTGAGAAGATCAGTGGTTGTTTTTAGCCTCATTCAGATGAAGATGTTTCAAAAAGCAACATCAGCATTAATCTTAAAATCGGTGTGTGCTGTTGCCAGGCACACAAAATTTGGTTCTAAATTACACACATCGCTCAGAAATAGTATTTCTTATTACTGTCACATTTCCAAATGGTCAGTAACAAAGGACAGATAATCCTTGACTAACCATTCATTGATGGTTTTAAATTATGATGCTCTTGGGCAAGTAACTTTAGACTCATCCTCAAAGTTACAACCATAGCACCATCAACTACAATCATGCGATCACAATTTGGGCAATTAGAACAAGCTTGCTTTTATGAGGATTGCAACATCTTGTGTCCACATGATCATGATTTGTGACCTTCCCAGCCAGCTGAATGAAATAAGACCCAGAAATAAGAAACAACAATCTAAATTCATATTGCTGCCAAAATAAGCTACACAAACCTGTTTATGTATTGTCCAGAAGTTGAATTCGATTTGTGGGCATCTATATATTTAAACATAAGAGGGCTGCAAAACATCTGACAAACAGCCAATGTGTATGTGATTTGTTGTGGCCCTAAGAGGCTGCAAAGCCCCCTTGGTGGGCTGCATATAATATGGGTTTGGCTTGATGGTTGCATATAATGTGGGTCTGGCAGATACGGTATCATCACAGCAACCTCATACAGAAAGGAATAGCAAAAGCCACGAACCAACAATAACTCCTTAATTGCTATGTGAGAAAGAAACTACAGTTAGACAAGACAGCAGCAGCTGCAGCAAATAGACTCCTAACCCTTGTGGCATCTTTATCTTTATGACGAATAGGGGATGATGCTCAAACAGCTATTTGATGAGCTATGTAACAGCTGCCCAAGACCAAATACTGCTGCTGCACAGCTGGAAGCAGACACCATTGTATCATTAAAAGGCCAATAATTCCAATCTCACCATACAGAGAATATGTTGATGAGTTATTTGTAGCCCCGATCAGCTCTGACAACTATTTAGGAAAGACACGGTTTCTAGAGCAGAGAATTTCATTGAAAAGGAACTGCAGAGTTATTAAAACTCAAAATCCTAATAGACAAAAGCGCGAGTTTATGTCAAGTCCGCGAATCATTTCAACTCTGCCATTTAAAGAGATTTAGAAGTAACTGGCTGTAAATCAATGTACTGTCATAGTCAATATTGCATGAAGGGAGTCAGGCTATTATCAGGCATCTCTAATATCCTCCTTCCCCAAACTTATCTACAGAAGAACATCTTACATTATTGTAGGCAAGGCAGGGTTGGGGCAAGGACAAAAGCAGAACGGCATCTGTAATGGAAGGCAGCTTTGGTTGTTTGTAGCTAACCTGGTTAATGGGTTGCAGCAAAAGAAATTAAATGAGAACAGGGAAGTAGCAAAAGGAGGGGGAAAGAAGAAAAAGGGACAACATCATAATGCTGAAATAGTCAAAAATTTGCCATTAGCTCTGACAAATGAAACATTTTTCTAAGGCCATAAAGGGCCATTCATTTCATGCTATGGTCCCTGCCAGCATTTCCCACAATTTATAAAAGCACTCTGGCTGTTCTCATTTGCATGCAAGAAATGGAACAAAAATGCCATGCAAGGAAAATTGGTTAATCAGCATTCATGGCAATTTAATAAAGACAAATTAAAAATAAATAAATCTGGGCATATTCCTGTAACTCTTGCCAGGACTTAATGCTATATTTAAAATAGCTGCAAGGACGGAAGTGAAAATATTGTAAGAACATATAACTAGCTGAAAGCATTAAATAAAAAGGGAGGGAAGAATATATTCTCAGATTTTTATTGCCCAGCCCAATGCTGTCATTAGCTCAATCTCACCCTTCCAAAAGGTTTTGTATAAGGGAGAAGAATAGGTGTGCCCATTTTTTTTTGCCGTAAAACCTTTTTTTTTAAAAAAAAAATACTTTTAAAAAACTGACATACCTTGTTTAAACTACATTTAATGTATTTTAATGCTGGCTCTGAATGGGTACGATACTTTTTTTTTTTCTTTCACACTGGATTCAACAGCCTCTAAAGCATTCAGAGGTCTCAAATATACCAGAGGTCTCCTTCTCTATGGTGAGACATGTTTACAAGCAGAGGTGGGCTTCAAAAATTTCAGCAACCGGTTCTCTGCCCAGTTGCTGGG
>JANHJO010003204.1:26163-38163 GCA_032468235.1 Pseudoxyrhopus heterurus
GGGGGGGGGGGGGGGGCCAAGCCAGGGGTGGGATTTACAGGTTCGCCAAACTGGGCAGAACCTTAGCTAGAGGATCACCCGAACCCGTGCGAACCCGAAGCAGCCCACCCGTCTACAAGTATCTTTGCAATATTTGCATTTCATTTATTAAGCTACAATGAAGAGGATTCTTTAAAACTCTGAAGTTCATTCCTTCCCCCAAATCTAAGGATCTGAGAGCACCCTCACTTTCCCAGATCCATTGGAATCACACATTCAGAAACTAGTGGTTGTGATAACAGAGCCACAGGCAGATGATGGCTTACTTGGAGGAGACACTAACATCTCAGAATGCCTTTTCCTGAATAGATGATAGTCATAGTTTAAAAAAACCTACTGTAGTCTTCTTCAAAAATAAAAGCATCTGACCATTCTAGTAGGATCATTAAGATCACTCTCGGAAGATTCATTGGTTCCACCTACCTCTCTTCTGGTAAAACCCCAGCCTGATCATCATGATTCCCAAAGTCTAGAAGAAATTCAGAGAGGATGGGAGCCCAACGTCCATCTACAGCTGCTGTGCTATTTCTTCTGTTCTTGGTTCAACACTGATGTGTATATGTTGTTCTTTGTCATCTTGTACAGTACATCTACCGGTAGTTTTATTCTCAGAGATTTGAAAACAGAACCGGAGTGGCATTGCAGTGCTAAGAATAGCCCTTGTCAGAGGTGTATGTAACACATACCCCTCGACCAGTACAGATCCACAGAGGAGATGCAATGTAGCAAATGAAAGCTTAAATGGGATGCTACTTTGTTGATTCCAGCTCTCAGGGAGGGTTTTTTTTGCATATTAAAACTGGTAGCATCTCTATGGGTAGATGGATAATGGAAGGAGGAAAGTAGCCACACAGATAGAAAATTATAAGTAACCCTATTTAGACATCTGTGGTTACTTTAGGCTAATTACTGACAACAGTATCCCACAAGGTTTCTACACTATAGTAGATTCCTATAATAAATTTAAGATTACCTCTAAAGAGAAGTCAAACATCTACCTGACATAACTCACAACTCAGAGTAACTTTGAGTTCCTGAAATTACTTATTTTAAAACCAAAACAAATGGGAGCCAATGAAAAGACTCCATTTCCAGCAAGGGAATTCTAAAGGTTTTTCGGACATCTGATGAATGCTAGGATCTGGATGAAAATCACATTCACCAGATTTTACGACATTCTTCCTCCTACTCTATGTTTAACATTGTTTTGGAATGAAAGCAAATCATCAATCAATTTGGGAACCTAGTATTGATGAACAAGGACTAAACTCCCACTGAACCAATCTTTATGGTTTTGCCAGTAGATTTGACATAGGCTATCACTTAAAGGATTTATAAATTTAGAAATCATCATCATCATTTTTGATATAGGAGATGAGAGTAAAGAATTTCAGAAGGTAATCTGAAATTGGTTCTTTCTCTTTTGCATCTAAAATTAAGGATATACCCTACGTTATTGAAAACTTAGGTTAGAATTTATCAGATTACTTACCTTAGTTCCAATGGCAACTCTGAGAAATGTTGCCCTTCCATTTCTGGAATTATTGCAAGTCTGATTCATATGCTTTTACGAGAAGACATTTTCAGTCTCTCTTACGTTGCCCTTTCAACTGTTTTATTTGCTCTATTCTTCCACCTGCAAAGCTGCCTCTGCTTGCAATCCCTCTTGCTTTTCTTAGAGCATAGCTAAAGCCATGCCTTTACATTTCTGCAACCTCCCAGTCAATATGCCCTTCATTGCAACTGTAAACAAATCTAGAAAGTTATCTTATTTTTATAGTGCTTGCTTCTTTCCCTTTACATCTTCATCACCATAAACTTTCTCTATTCTCCATACCACTTGCAACTGTCTTTTCATTCTTACATGCTATACTGGGGGAAAGGAGGGAGACAAACTAACTCCCTTTATTTTGTCCCTTGGGATTTGATTAACATAATTAAAATAGGAGATTAGATTGTGAAGGGGAGATGTTATAGATGAAGAAGAAAAATCTGGAATGGATTTCTATGGAAGACTGAAAAAGAGCATGACACATAGGATTTCCACTCCTGACTTCAATGAGATGTATTGGGTTTTCAGAAAATTAGGGTTGTTTTTTTTTTAATTTCAAAAGATCCTGAGAAAAATTCAAATTTATGCAGATTAACGTACTTTGAGCCTATATTGTTTGAAAAGGGTTGAATAAGTGTTGGGCAGAAGCAAAAATCTATTCTATATATATTTAGAAGTACTTTCAACATATTCATATTTCAGGCAAGCTTCAATTATAATTTGAGTAGTCCTTGGGGCAATCTGTTTCGTTTACTGTAAGGTCTTAGTGTAAAGGTTGCTGTTATTCTAAATTCCTGGAAGAAAGACTTTCATGAGATTTAGTTTGGTTTGGAGAAGTTTGATTTAAATATTATTACCCAAAGATACTTGTAAGGGCAGAATAAACTCCCTGAAAAACTCTGTATTCTACTCAAGTTCTAAGATTTGAAAATCTGTTGTTTCAGCCAAAGGGCCAATAAAATGTCTAAATTAAAAAGCTCATTAAAACAGCTGCAACTCAGACTTGTGCTACAAGCTGAGCTCATTGGAGGAATACTGACTCAAAAAGAGATAGCAGTTATGGGAGAAATCATCAGGAGCAGATCAGCAGGAAGTTGGAAGTCAGAAAAAGTCAAAAGACAGAAAACTCCACTCAGACTGGGGACAGAGGGTTATTAACTCACTTTCTTTATCAGGAAGCCAGGAGAAGTTGTGCTGACTGGCACATCCGGTTTTTTTAAAGGTTTTTTAAAAATGTTCTTCCAAAATTTAGCTTCCAAACAACAAAAATGAGATGGCCAAGACATCAGAAGTAAGCTTCCTTCTAAGTGAAAGATAGGAAACTCTATAGAGGGTCAAGGACAGGATTCTAGCTTATACTTTTTTAAAAAAGAAGGAACATATATCTAGCCAGCTCATTTTCTCCTTTTCAGTTATAACAATAGCTAAATATGCATAACCAACACCTAAAATCTTTTATTACTGTCTATGTTTTCTTTTGTTACACATCAGGTTACTTCTTTATTTATTTCTAAAATTTTATCCCAGGTTCAATAATAGATACTCAGGTTCTGCGGTATTTCAAAGCAAAATAGAAGCCTTCTGCAATGGCTGTGCAATATTTTTTTAAAAACCACGAAACACATTTGGTCTTTTAATCCATGCTGTAGTTCTATGATATGCATTATCCAAAGTAAACAAGATCCTTTATTCGCCATTTAGAGAAAGAATGGTGAAAAAGTACTGGAATCTTAAAATGAGCACTTTGTGGGGCAGGTTCATATTAGAGTAGGAACACACTACCCAGTTAAATTCCCATATTTTCTCTCTCATCCTCCTTTTATAATAACTGCCAAACATACCATGAATTGTCCATGCATTTGCTGTCATTCAATTTGTTTTAAACCAAAACAACAACAATGCTCTGCATGTTGGCTTTATACAGTTGTCCAAGCTGGTTAAATCAAAGGAAAAGAAGATTTGTGAAGGGGAGCTGCTGTAAACGAAGAAGACAAATCTGGCTTGGATTTCTTTGGAGATCTGAGAAAAAGTACACCACTTAGCATTTCCAACCTTAATTCTGAGAACCAGGGTTTTATTTTTTTTGTGTTGTGCTGGAGTTTCCAGGGAAATAAATGAGTGTTTATTTTTCAAAAGATTCAGCAATACTTTCAAGTAAATGGGGGTCAATCTGATATGAAACAGAACTTTTATATAACTCTCCCTGGGGTTTGGAGACCTGAGGCAACCAGGTGCTTTATAGTCAACATGCAAGTTTTGTTAATTGTGAAGAAAACAGAAATGAGGAATATATTATACATAAAGATGAAAAACAGAAATTTAGATACTAAACAGAAATAGAAAACTAAAACAAGAAAGCTAGAACCAGAACCAGCAATATCATTCTAGTGATTTCAAAGTGAAGTTCACCATTTTGCTGTCTCCCTGAGTTGATGAAGACAGTATTTGCTTGTAACTTCTGGAATGGAATGCATAGGGAGTACTTTTTACAGAAAAAAAATGTTAGTTTATAGCAGACCTCTTCTCTAGGGAACTGCAATATATCAAGGACATATTGGTTAATGTGTGTGTGTACACACACACACTGTATATATCATGACCAGCATGAAGAAAGTTTACAAACCTCAAAAGTGTCTCTAGGGCACACTTGCAGGACAAAATTCTCTTTTACCAAACACTCACATATGTTCACTCACATAAGGGAATTCCAAGTCTGTTGTTTCCCAGTCTACAATTAGACAACTATTAGTAAAGCTGACATGTTTAAAAGGATTCTTCATCAAAGAAATAACAAGCACTTCTGCAATCTGAAATATTGTGATTTTTTTTAATTATATGGTTATTCATATTTGTCAATTTATTATATGTTAGATTATTGAGGGAAGAATATAAAAAAGCTGCCCAAAATACATAAATATATTAGCATTTTGAAGTATTTTAAATATTGATTATTCATTTACATTAGAGAGAGGTCATTGTATTGTATCATTTCTGTATTGAAAAAGCTAAGAGATCATTTTGTTATATGTTTTGATGTATATTTTTGGCACTTTTTAACTTATCCTTTAATTCCTTCCCCTTCTTTTTCTTTACGCTAATTTGTACTTTAATGTTTCTTTTTGAAATTTAATGAAGATATATAAATATGCTTAACTTGGAAGAACAGGATATTCATTCTTGAATTCAAAAATAGTAATACTGATTTTATGCACAGACTACAAACAAAATCTACCCTTATTAAGAAATTATAGAAAAGTTACTTAAAGGTCAAGTGGACAAAGAAAGACACACTGTTATCAAACTCTTGAATTGCAATATGATCTATCTATTTATTTAGCTACCATGCCACAATGTTTAAAACACTACTCATAATGGTTAACCACATAATAAAACACAAATACAATAACATTTACATGGTAAACCAAAATGTCAGTTTAACACATCCAGAATGATAGTAAATACTAAAACCATACCTAAACTTGGAACATCACCACAGTGACATTATACAACAAAGGATAAAACTCAATTTGCTTCAGAAAACTCACTTTAATGGGTCCAATCTAATTTCCAGGGGAGAAAATTTAACAATACTACCATAGATAACCACCTCCTAGCCTCGTGCCCCTAAATGCATGAAAATGACGAATAACCAAAAGTTTTTCTCACTATGAACATATTAGGCGAGTCAAGTCCACTTATACAAACCTAGTTGAAATTGGTAGCAACTGTGGGCAGGAATTTTTAGTTTGTATTCATTTTTGTCAAGTTAAGAATTAGGAAATAATTCTAAATAAATTAGCCTGGATATTATTCTGGTTTTAGAGCTAGGTCTGCAAGCATACACAGAAAAACTCAACTTTGGGCCTAGTTAAGTCTGATTTTTTAAAACAAATTCTGAAAACAAAGAAAAAAAAAACTATACTAGCACTTATTTAGTATGTCTGATGAATCTGTGCAATGTATAATATGCCACAATGCTGCATCTTGTGTACGCTGAGTATACTTTCAATTTAATAGGATACGGGCAGGCAAGCTATCTAAGCTTGCATAGAATACTGTGAGCATCTATATATTACTAAAACTGTCACGTCTATTTGAGAGTTTATAACCTTCAGTTGGGCAAAATGCTGCATCATAGGGCAACACTTCATCAACAAAGGTATCTCAAATGGGCTAACTTACAAAATGTTGAGACCCATTACACCCAAGGGAATTAATTTTGGAGTTTTTTTTTTGTTGCCTCAGCACTCCTGCACTGTTGCTGTTCAACACCACCGCCACGCTGACACAATGAGCCAGAGTCATGTGATAATTTTCAGTGTTCAACTCCTAATCATGTGGACACAAGCAAGAGAATAGAATTTGTTTCTCACTGCCTTTTCAAGGCTACAGTTGATGTTCCACTATAGGCCACAGCTTGGTATCTTCTATACTAGAGGTTTCCCAACTAAAACTCAATCCAGTTTGATATGCTTAACCTTTGGGTTCCAAGAAGTACTTAAAATTCTGGGTAAGCTTTTCCAATAAAGGCAGACCACTTATTCCTAAAAAATACAACAGGCTCCCAATCATTCACCATTCTTGCTGTAATGGATTACTTGAATGTGAACCTGAAGGCAGCTAGATGTGGGGGTGGGGAGGCTTAAAGGATCACATTACTTATTTGCTATTCCTCCCTGTTTCTGCCTACCCCACCTGGAAATTTTGCTGTCATGAATCATGCTTCTTTTTTAAAATGTATATTTAAAAAGCCACTTTCTGTGGTACATTATTCTTGTTGCTATTATTATAATGCTGCATTTTTGCTCTAAAGACAGAGAGCCAAACTGAAAAGCAAAAAAAAATAGTAATAAAATAAATACAATTGTCAGTTAACATTTTAAAGGCAGGCAAAATGGATCCATATTTACCCATTTACCCAAGCACTGAGGGAGTGAGAGCCAAACACAGCTTCCAATAATATGAACACGAATAGCTTATGAGAAATATACCATAGGAGAAGGCACATGAGACCCAGTGCTCAGACAGTCACAAATAACCTGATAGCAGCTCAATGTTACTAAAACACAAGACTGGTGAAAAGAGTCACTCCTGCCCAAAGGAGATTAGCTTCTAGTCCATTATTTTCCCTGGGCAGGAGAAAGAGTCATTAGAATTTGAACCTTAATTTTGCTAGTCATAGGTTATGAATTACAGTACGCAACAGTCACTGGAATTCTTTGGTAATGACTTCATCAATTTCGCTACAATAAATCTATTTATCAGAATCTTTATGATGTTGTAGGTTTTTTGCCCAGCAGTTTAAAAGAATGTTGATAGAATTTTCTGCACTGTTCTACTACCAATACATGGGAGAAAATGTGTCACCATATGCTGGCTCTGGCTAACAATGTGTTAACTGGCAGAGAATTGTCTCCGCCTTACCCTAATCTAAGGAATGTGGGATGTATCTTACCCACTTAAGGAAAGTGAAACCCTTTTGTTCTGTGCTTTCAACCTGAGCAGACACTCTCTGCCTGTCTGCGTATATTTTATTGATTATGAAGTCAGTATTATTTTTTAAACTGTTTCTGTTAAAATGTTTGTACTTTCCAGACCAGATCACAAGCAATCAACTCTCTTGCCTTGCTACTGAACAGATTGCCAATATCTTGCTCCAGTATAAGAACTAAATATAGATTAGCATCAGAACCAGGTGATTGCCCAGAGTAAACATTTCAACCAGACAACAAGCTGAGTATTAAAACTAATAGGCTATATCTAGCAACTTCTAGTTTTTGTATTACGGGTAAGTCCTTGACTTACAACCATTCGTTTAGTGCCCTTTTGAAGTTACATCTTCAAATGTGACTTATGATCGTTTTTCACACTTACAACCATTGTGGCATGGTATTCCCATGGTCATGTGACCAAAATTCAGACATTTGGCAACTAATGCATATTTATGACGGTTGCAGTGTCCTGGGGTCATGTGATCACCTTTTTGCAACCTTCTGACAAGCAAAGTCAATGGGGAAGCCAGACTCACTTAACCATGTTACTAACTTAACAACTACAGTGATTCAGTTAATAACTGTGGCAAAAAATGTCATACAATGGGGCAAAACTCACTTAACAGTTCTCCTGCTTAGCAATGGAACTTGTGGTCTCAATTATGGTCATAAGTCAAGGACTATCTGTACATTACTTCAGTTCCTTGCTGGATAAGAATCTGGAATTCCAGAAAAAAATAAGGATTTCATGACTCAATATGAATCATATATCCCTTGGAAACAAGGAAAATTTCTCCCAGATTGCTTCCAAATAGAATTTCTTGATGGGGGGGGAACTGAAAAAATGGCCAATCTCTCTTCTGGAAAACAACAATTCTATTCTTAAACATTCTTCACTGATTATGCTAAGAAATTTATTCAACCGAATACCTTGGAATCTGTTCTCCCCCCCCCCCACTTAGCTTACAGAAGTCTGATAGGTGGTCTCTATATCTGAAAGCCTAGGAAAGCCAGGGGTATCTTCAAATAGGCCTCACCTGTCGATCTTGATAGATTCATAACAAGAAAGTCTTTCCTTAGATAGTGAGACCCTAAGCCATTCAAAGTTTTACAAGCTAACACCACACCTCAAAGCAGCCATTCTCGAGCTTTTTAGCCTAGTTGAAAGCCATACTGAAAAGGATCTAGAAAAGCAGTGTTATTGAGACATATGGCATTGGGGACCACAATATCACTCTCAGTCACCTTTCCTCAAAAAAGGAATATTTGAGACTAGCCTATAATTTGGAATAATGAAGGAGCCTTTCTTCAGTAAATGGTCCTATTATTGCCTCTATTACGGTAGTAGAAAATTGATGGAATGCATTCCTCCCATAAGGAGTCATTAACTGTCTCTCTTAAGCAGACCGCCAAGTCAGTTACACTATATATATAGAAAAACAGTGGGATTTTTCTGTTAAAATATTATAGAACAGATCATGCCTGTTCTTGTCACCAAAATATGTATTGCTATTTCTTATTATTTCATATTATTTCTGGTACATTTTAAATATACAATATCATATTATCAAATATACATCTCATTTCAGTTATATAACAGAATAAGCAATATATGGAATAAAGTAAATAGCATTAAGAGCCATGGCTGTTTCTTAATTTTATTTATTTTTGTATGTGGTGCTGGTAACCAAGGCACCTTAAGGGCACCTTAATATTCTAGCATTTAAACAGGGAAAATAAAAGTAAAATTAAATTTAAAAAAAAGCAAAATTAGAAGTTTAACAATGACGCAAATACCAAAAATTATTTATTTGTGGTCTTATTAAAAATAGTTTTTGTAACTATTATCATCAAAATATAATCTTGGACATTTGGAAAGTATATTTTGTTTTTGTAGTTGTTGTTTGTTTCTTGGATAACCATCTTTTACTGATGTGCCAAATACAACATTCTTTTTTTTAAAAAAAATTTAAAGGTAACAAACTGGCCAAGCTGTTACACCTAATTCCAAAGATAGACAACAAAGTACAATTCCAGTATGTATGAGTGACAGGAAAAAAATGCAGAATCTGGTATAAACACTAAAACTGTCAGGTGCAAGGAACCAAAAACAACACAAGGAGCTGATCAGCATGGTATGTTTATTTACAACCTCTAGAAACCCCTCCCCTCAACTCGGCTCCAGATTCTACCACAAAAACACAGTGATAAAAGGTGGCATTAAAAAAAAATCCAGTTGGATAAATAGTAAGTAATTTTTTTTTCTGTTTATTATGATGCAAGTACTTTTTCATTTGAGCTTGCTGTGAGTAAAATCAAATTAAAAATCCACCTGGGGAATTAAATGCTGCAACTTCAATAGATTTGATTCTTTTTTTTCTTTTAATTTCCTCAATTATTTTAGTAGGTTTTTCACACACACACACACAGAGAGAGAGAGAGAGAGAGAGAGAGAGAGAGAGAGAGAGAGAGAGAGAGAGAGAGAGGGACCCTGCATGGAATACACACCTGATATATTTGAGATATATTCTGTCTGATAAAACAAAAGTCACCCATTTTTAAATCTCTATATTAAACCGAGAGTTTATTCTAGCCAAATCAGTGAGCAATGCCTCAGAATAGTTGCCAGGGCCCGCATGACATTTACACACTCTTCCCCAACAAACAAATTATGTTCTATTTTTCAGAACAAATTATGTATTAAAAAATAGAAATTAAATTTTCCATTAGTAAGTTCTCTGTAGTCTCTAACCATGTATATTTTACACAAACAATAGAACTAGTCACAGATGTATGGAAAATAATATTATTTGTGGCCAATGGCCAAGATGGAGAAGACTTAACTCATCAGATTTGATTTATTGCTCCGGCCAAAATTGTTGGAAGGTCAGAAAGTACAAGTATTTCCAGCGAATGAACTCTTGCATGAGAACATGTTCACAGTACAAACCATTGATGGGAACTGTGCACTGAATGTTCGTAACTTGAAAGCCTCCTTTTTTTTAATTGATGAACCCAATTTAGGGAGATCAACCCTAAATGTAAACAGATATTGGCAGGCATTTGATATTTTACCAATCCCTGTCTGTTTCACTGTTCAGCTGAGACAGCTGCAGGGTCTAAAAATTAATGAGTACATTTACATTAGGAAAACAACACTGTCCCAACATCCTGACGGCTGGCAGGAAAAGTCAGCTTAGCAACAGTTCAGAGTAATGCCAGGCTAACCAAATGATGCTATTCAGCAACTATGCTTCCCACAGAAACAAAGTCCACAATAATGTCAACAACTACTAAAAATATTACAGCTATCAACCCACACCCCATAAGTTTTCATCTGTCACCCTGCAAACATATTAACTCAGCAAACATGAATAGCAAGATGTTACACTAGATTGCTATTTTTTATATATATGTATAAAAAAGCTAGAGTCTACTCAGAGCAATTGGCTCAAAAATAAATCCAAATTTGTAATTATGCAGTTAAGATTCATAAAAAAACAACACCAGGCTAATTCTTGTTATTATAGATTTATAGCTTCAATATCCAGTGTACCAAATTCCATAAAAAAAATTCTTGCAATCTTCCCACATAGTTGGTATTAATTTTACTATTAAATTAATAGTAATCACTCTTAGAACCTATTTATTTCAACAGCTGAATTGAAGTATATGTCTTCTTGGCAAATAACAATGGTTAAGCTTTAATTGGGTGACATCTTGTACTATCTTGCTTAATTTGCAAAGTTGGATCTCTGGTTTTGAAAAAGATGGGACTGACATACTGGTGTTGGGCATTACCTATTAAACAAAAAGGAAGGAAAGGAAAAAAAACTGTAACAAAAGAAATCAGTTGGATTGATAATGGGTAAGGCGCACTTTGGAGACACCATGGTAGAAACCTCTTTCCCTTGCACTTTGTTTAAATCAACATAAGTGAGCACACATAAACAAATACAGATTGCAGAACTGATCCTTCAGTAAGAACAAACTTCAATCCCCTGTCACAATATTAAATGGCATCAATAATTTCTGCTGTTCTACTTTAATACTACAGGTATAAAGTAATATTACTATTTTTTAAAGAAATGTATATGGAAGCATGCATAGCTGCTAAAGATCCATATTCTTTCCATTCACATTTAAGCATTAACATAGCACATTGCATTATGCCAACAGTAGTGATACATTAATCAGTCTATTGAAGTTTCTGAGTTTAGGGAATCCTAGGTATAGAAATCCTTTTATAATAAATGAAATTCAATTCATTCAAGACTTTCAAGTATTTGCTTAAAACAAACTTATATTATATTCATGTTTTTCTCTGATAAAATGATGGCATTTGATTTTATCAGGCAAGAAACTGCTGTTAAGATTTGACATTATACACACAGCCACAGGTGAATGTAACGTTTGCAAATAAATATAAGTAAAACTTAACGTCATTGATAATAGGCAAAGAATATCAATTATTTTCTGAGAGACAATAACAAAGAAAATGTGAAGTATATATTTAATGGCACAACCTTCCTTATAGTCCATTGATTATCCCTAGATAGCCTTCATAAAAATTCTGCAACCAGTAACAAAACTGACAGAATCTAACACTGGCATAACAGACCTAGCACAAAATCCTTCATTTTTTTGCAAATTCAGAATGAGAGAAAAGATGGGGAAGTGGGAAAGAACGAGTTAAAAAAGAGATGCAAAACTTTTCACTTAGCTATAGATACCACGGTAAAGATGTTCCAAAGTTCTGATCATATTTTTTCTATGTTCCCTATAACATATTAGCATTCCAGAAAGTCATTGTGGTCTCTTGAGTACATGTCTTTTTACAACCTCACCTTATTCAGCATTCCACTGAGGTCCAGGAATCTCAAGGCAATTCCTGCATAAAAAAAAAAAAAGCAGGGC
>JANHJO010003204.1:53368-67928 GCA_032468235.1 Pseudoxyrhopus heterurus
CTCCTTCTCCTTCTCCTTCCCTCTCTTTCTTTTTTTCTCTTTCTCCCTTGAAGGCCCCCCCCGCTCCCTGTTTTGGGCCTAGCAGGCCTCCCTGCAGCCTCTTGGGAGCCAAAAAGGGGCAGGGGGGGCGCCACACCCACCGCACCTCATTTTGGGCCTAGCAAGCCTCCCTGCACTTACCTGGAGCCAAAACGGGATGCGTGAGCACTCCTGGAAGGGGCGGGGCAGGGATGGGCGGGAACAGCCAGGGGTGGTATTTGCCAGTTCTCCAAACCAGTCAAAATTTTCCCTACCGGTATGGCAGAACCGGGCAGAACTGGCTGAATACTACCTCTGGTTATATCTATAAGAGTCTGCCCAGCTCTAAAGAGTTGTTCCATAAGATTTCTGTTCTGGCCCAATGGCAAGATCAATCAAGACAGCAGGCAATGAAGACAAATTTTGGGTGGTGAACTAGTTACATCCTATGTATGGCTCCTTATAAGACACTTGTCTTTGCTTTGTTCTTGATATGGAACATGGTAATGGCTTTTTAACTGCCTTTGTTTCTAGATGGGGTACTGGGATTTTTTTGGCTTCAGTAAAAAGAACTAGAAGAACTGGAAAACTGAAATATATGCATACTTAAAGCACCACTCCCAGACATAGTCATATTTACTTTACAAAATGTACTGTGCATAATTAGGTTTGTTTACAATATTTAATAAATTAAGTGCAGTTCATTGGGGCCATAATTATACATTCATTAGTTGAATTTATTTTCAGTTTTTTACAAAAATATTTACAGACATCTACATTCTAAGGAAAACAGCATTTTATCAGTACTGCCTCTTTAGGAATTAAGCAAGCAGCATTAACACAAAAATCATCAACTGTATAGCAAAGCAAAACAAATTGCATGCTCTGGATTTTAACCCCCATTTTATTAAACAGACAGAGTGGTAATTTTAAAGAAAAGAATCTGAACGTTCTCAGAATATACATTTTGGCACATGAAAGACTGTCTAATCAGTATCTTTCTTCTGAGGTTGAAGTACTATCATTAGCAGATGTTTGTACTTCTTAATCTTTATTTTTTGTCATTTCTTCATTTTCATGGACTTCTAAAGTCTGCATTGAAACAGACGCCTCTATCCTTTATGTATTCATTGTTTGATTAGGAGACTTGTTCACATCTTAATCATACCACACTGTGTATCATTTCAAAAGAAATAAGTAGGAAATGTCATAATCTATTTCCCTTTTTTTGCCCAGCATAATGTGTAAACCTAGTCACATGGGTTCCTTTCCCCAGAGTGATCTGAAGACCATACAGCCCTTAAACCTGCCAAATTTTACCCTAAGATAGTGATGTCGAACCTATGGCACGCGTGCCCAAAGTGGCATGCGGAGCCATGTCGCCTGGCATGCCAGCCGTCGCCCAGTCCAGCTCCACTGCGCATGCGCGTGTGACCCCCGGGTTTCTAGCCCAAAACAACCCAAAAACAGCTGGTTTTCAGCTCTTTTTTGGGCTAGAAATCCCGTGGGGAGTCGCCGTGCATGCATGGGGGCCCCCGTGCATGCACCCCCCAGCACATGCACGCATAACCCCTGCAGGAAAAAGGCTGTTTTTTGGTTCTTTTTTTCCCTAGAAATTCCAGAGGTCGCACGCACATGCATGGGGGGCGCACATTGCATTGTGGGTGGGGGGCATGTGGGAGTCTGCACGTGCAAGCGATTTGGCACGCAAACCAAAAAAGGTTCGACATCACTGCCCTAAGAAGTCATTGTTCAGGGATAGAGCACCTTCTTGGCATACATTAAATTGTAGGCTCTTTCTCAAATTACTTCAAATTGGGGTTTTGAAAAACGTGAGGAGCTAATGCCAATCATTTTATCAAAATGCACCAGCATTCTGACTTAGTGCAAAATGATTTTCATCCTCTTTAGAAAAAAAAAAACCAGATGCCATACACCCACACAAAAAGAAAAATGAGAGATTTTCACGAGTGAGACAAAAAGGGCCCAAACTCATCTGCCCAACCCAAATGCATCAGGTTTCCTGTGGTTGCTTCACTCCAACCCTTGAGAAGGCAGGCACAGGTGCAGAGAACTGGAACAACAGGCTACTGAGAAGCACTTTCAAGGCATTCATAACCCATTTGCACAATCCCATCAATGTGGGGATTGAGCGGGCAATGAAGAGATTGCTTCTTCCCAAATTAAATAATTATCTTGGTGTCAAACAACATCCAGAACATTGAAGAGTCTATTGCTGAGCATAAGCAGGATAAGCAAGCTTGCCAATAAAAATATTGTCCCCCCAAAAAGGGAAGCATTCTCCTGGGCCTGTCAATTGATGTGTGCATTTCTGTTCTGTGTTATCAGTCGCCTACAAAAGGCAATAGGTTTTGCTGGCTTAATAAATACCAAGGGGATTTGAAATTCAACTTGTGTTAGATGCCAGTAATAGTCGCCTGCATGGGGTCATTTTGTGGGCATTACAGATAAAAAATTCTTGAAAGATTTGCTGTTTGTTCCAAGAGTATCTCAAAATAACACAACAATTCCTATTCCACATTTCATCCATTTTATCGTTTACATTTGTTGCGGCAGAAACCCAAGGCTATTTATTTATTTAGCTATGTTGTATTTTTGCTTGGTGGGAGATATTCCATGCTATCAATTCCAGTTCTACTTTGTTGCATGTTTCTCAATTCTCCTGTGTTTCTTCTCTGGACCTGCATTGTAGATAGAACTACCTTCACTGAGAAAATGCCTCCCTGTTCATCTGCAGCAGAAGTAGTTAAATGGTAGTAAGGCATGACAAAGCATTTGTTCACCAACTTCCCATTCAGTGAATGAAACAGAATTACCTAATTAAAATGGAACAAACTGAAAAAAGGCCTCTAGAATAAAATACTTGACTAGAGCAAGTATAAGAAAGCCCTGGTGGCGCAATGGTTAAAGTGCAGTCAAACTCTAGCCACAGCCTGGAGTTCGATCCTGATGGGGCTCAAGCCCCATCAAGCCACAGCCTTCCATCCTTCAAAGGTCATTAAAATGAGGAACCAGATTGTTGGGGGCAATATGCAAATAATGCTTACATTGTAAACCTTCCGGAGAGTGCGGCAAAGCACTGTTGGGCAGTAAAGGTAAAGGTTCCCCTCACATATATGTGCTAGTCGTTCCCAACTCTAGGGGGCGGTGCTCATCTCCGTTTCAAAGCCGAAGAGCCAGTACTGTCAGAAGACATCTCTGTGGTCATGTGGCCGGCATGACTAAATGCCGAAGGTGCATGATGGTCCCTATTTTTCTACTTGCATTTTTACACACTTTTGAACTGCTAGGTTGGCAGAAGCTAGGACAAGTAACGGGAACTCACTCTGTTACGCGACGCTAGGAATTCGAACCGCCAAACTGCCAATCTTTCTGATCAACAAGCTCAGCATCTTAGCCACTGAGCCACTGCGTCCCCATATTGGGCACTATATAAGCCTAAATGCTATTGCTGTAACATGAGGTAGGAATCTTATGTTCAAGGTCCACTGTAAAAGGGAAAGATTTGATGGGGTAGTCAGAACTGGACTAATTCAGGCTGAATTTTCCATCAAGCAGTAGAGGTGACTAGTATTGGGTTCAATCACCTACCTTTTTTCAAAGCTTTAAGGCTAATTGATGGAAAGGTGAGACCTAATGTGTATTAAATAAAATACTCTGGTAATCATTTCTTAAAAGCGGGTCTAATTCCTCTGACTGCTAGGGCATATTTTAAATACAGAGGCAGTTTTTGATGTAGTCATCTGTCTATCTAGTCAATCAATTCATTTTCACCCTTGTTTTGTTCTTTTTTTTTAAAGTATATCGGGCGTGGTTTACATAACATGTGAAGGCAAAACCAAATATGCAACTTTAGAAAGAAAAAAAAGAAATTTAGGTTTAGAAAAATGTAGGGTCCAGGTCTACGTCTTTTAAGCAGTAAAACTGGAGCAGCTCAGGTATGTCATTCACTGTATGATGCGCTAGCAGTGTCATAAAAATAGTATCATTTATATTTTTAAAAAAAACATTGAAATCCATTCCAAAATCTGCCATCCAGAGATTTCAAAACGCAAAATAAAAGATCATGCGACCATAGAACAAAAGCTTGCAACAAGCGCAGAGCTGAAGATTACAGATTCTCTGTTCCCACTTCTCATTCCTTCCATAGTTGTTTCTTTCCCCTGACTGTACAAAGCAACAAGCAATTTCCAATATATATGTTTTCATTATGCTCTGGTGGAATCCACTGTATAAAATAAAAGATAAGCAGCACCATACATTCAGCCTGATTACAGAGAAGCTACTATTAGCAGAGAGACTTATTTCTCAGGTTTCAAAACCTGCTCAGACACTTCCACAAAAATTAACATCAGATATACTTGCTGAATGGAAAACGCACTGCACGCAATAATCCAAATGTTATCTGCATTCCAGCGATCAACTCATGCAGGGCAGCTATACACCTGGTGTAATTTCAATAACCTAAGCTACAAAGAATAAACAAAGCACATAACTGCAACACACAAGGGAGCACAAAAATGCTACCTCCCCAGCCCAACACACAAACCCCTGATTGCATCTTGTCATAGTATCTAATATCAGGTACCTAGTCTACCAAATAAGCAGCACTGAGTGGAAAGGGAAGGGGAGGGAAGAGGCTCAGGGAAAAATGCTTTTAAAAGAAACAAGTTGAACTCTGCTTGATATATTCTTCTCATTACCTGCTTCAAAAAAAGCCTGCAGCCATCACCCAAAAGCCTCTTGTAGAAATAAATATCAGCTTCCAAGAATCAATATTTCCTTAGAGGGTTTTTAGTAACAACAGCCACGGTTAAATTTGCATAGTTTAGCTATATGTCGTTTTCTCCATCAACCTATTTTTCAAACAAGACTTATAAATGCCAAGTCTTGGCTGGCAAGCAAGTTTGCCTTCTCTGTACAGTGTCTTGTTATTGGAACTGTTCACCCAGTGTGAAAAATCTTGAATGAGCCTTATTCAAAATGGGCTGAGAAAGGTAAACAATTGAAATCTTAAATCCATGGTGGCATAATGTCAAACTTTTCAGTTTAGCAATTTCTATCATATTTGCTTACACGCAATGGAGACATAAAAGCCAGAAATGTAGAGTCAGATTAGACATACAAAAGCATAAGGTTTGAAGCTTCCTATATCCCCTTTTTTTAATATGAAAAAAAGCAGTTATGAATATCTGCAGTTCGAACAAGAGCTTGTGCTTCAGGGACAAAAGTTTAAATTCTGCATCAACAGCAGAATCGCAATAGAGGCAGTCCTCGACTTACAACCATTTGTTTAGTGACCGTTCAAAGTTACAACAGGACTGAAAAGAGTGACTGATGACCGTTTTTCACACTTTCAGCATTCCCGTGGTCACATGATCAAAATCTGGGTGCTTGCAACTGGCATGTATTTATGACAGTTTGCATTGCCCCCAGGGTCATGTCATGACCATTCGTAACCTGCCCAGCTGGCTTCTGACAAGCAGAGTCAATGGGGGAAGCTAGATTCGCTTAATGACCACATAATTCACATAACATCTGCAGCGATTCGTTTAATAACTGAAGCGTCCGGGATCCAAGTAACAGCCCAGATGAAATCAAAACTCCAAGGCCAAAGGCTTCCTCAAAATATAGATTTATTAGGCATGTCATAGTGGCACATCTAGTGAAAACCGGACTCTGAAGACCCTGGGTTTTCCCCACCCAATTAAAAGTCCAAAGTTCTTCCCCACATCACACACAAGCATCACATGCCCCAATCAGGTCCCTTTTCTCATCCTGGAGTCCTCTGTCAGCTCCTCTCCAGGTGCTGGTGAGGACGTCCTTGGTTCACAGAGGAAAGAATGTTATTTTGGCTACATGCTCCCCCACTATCTCCACTCCCCCCTCCCCTTCCCACACCTCCATCCAGCCTCGCTGTGGCAACCCTGAAGATGCTTAAGGATGGCTCCAGGGTTGACACAAAAGATCACAAAATGAGGCACAACTTAATTAACAACTACTTTGCTCACAACAAAAATTTGGGGCTCAATTTAAGCATAGAACTACCTGTAACAGCTTCTCTCTCTTCAAAAACGAGAAATGCCAAATGATCTATATTTTTCCTGTTGACACTTCCTAAGTTAATACTCCAAGTGCATCATTGACATTTTGTTTCTTAGTACTTCATGTACATGTGACCCAACATTTTATATGAATATACTTTACATAATTTAGAAACATTCTTGACCTCTTTTACATTAATCCGAAACCAGAGATTTTTTTTTAAAGTCAGCTACGTTTAGATGGCTCAATCAAAGGAAGGTAAATAGGCAAATATTTGGTTGATGATGAAAATTAACAAGACTCCGTGCTAACTGTAAGTGAGCAGGGAAAGAACTGAAAAACTGAAGTGAGCATAAAAAGAATTTTCTCTCCCGGACTGCTGCACAACAATTTTGGGGGAAATCCTTGAAAATGGCATCTACACTCAAGTGAATTACTGGTAAGATATATAATTAAAAGGGGTACGGTTTCAGATTTCTCGGTCCCAAGTTTTATATCTGAACTCTGGATGCAATTATGGCTTATACAATCCATAATTCTTGCTCAGTTATTCCATCTAAAGAGAGGGTCCCCCACCATCTCCTTTTGCAGTGAAACAGAATTTCTAATTTTTCTGTCTTTAAGAAATTCCTACCCTATTAACATATTTGCCAACTAATCTGTGCTAGCAACTTTGTCCTCGGGGATATATCATCATTTAACCTCACAAAACTAGTCAAGCCTATTGACATTACCATTGCCCTGACTGAGCTGATAGAGGTCAGCAAGCTAAATGCGGAAATCATTACTCATTCTCTAATTAAAGAAGTCCATAATGTCCTTCTAAGGAACCCTTTAGGCCTAACTGTTGGGAAAACAAACCATTAAACTCCCCATATTACTAAAACAGAACAGGAGTACACAAGCAGGATGGATTTCAAAAAAAAACTGAAGGAATATAATAAAAGTATCCGGCAAATATAAATTGTCAGTCTGTTTTCCAATGGAGATGCCACATCAAAAAAGGAATTTATTTATTGATTTGGCTTTTATCCCGCTTTTATCACTTTATAAGTAGCTCAAGGCAGTGAGCATACATGGTACTCCTCCCATTTTCCCCACAGTAACACCCCTGTGAGGTAGAACACGCTGAGAGGGAGTGACTAGCCCAAAATCACCAGCTGGATTTCATGCCAAAGGGAGGCCTAGAACTCACAGTCTCCTGGTTTCTAGGCCAGCAACTTAACCACTACACCATTCTCTTCAAACAGTATATTTTTATAACACTTATCTGATGAACATTACACAGAAATTCTCAGAAAGAACATTCACACATGAGAACCTTACTGGTGCATCCAATTTTTGATGGGCAGGCACTCTGCCTGTTAGAAATCCTAACAGAACAACAACATTGGGGATATTAAAAAAAAACCTTCTGCAGTCATACATTGCATTACATTATAATGTGTTTTAATCCTAATAACTGAAAAAGCTTCAGTTGCTTCAGATCATATATGCCAACCATGATTTAGAAGCATTATGTCAGATCCAAAGGGGCCACGATGGCTCAGCAGTTAAAGACGCTGAGTTTGTCAGCTGGGAAGCGGAAAGCCTGCATTCGAGACCTGAGTGCTGCGCAACAGGGCGAGTTCCTGTTCTTGCCCCAGCTCCTGACAACCAGCGGTTAGAAAGCATACAAATGTGAATAGATAAATAGGTACCATTTTGTGGGACAGTAATAGCATTATTACTGTATGCCTCAATGTACAGTGATACTAGTCACATGACCACGGAAGTGTCTTTGGACAACGCTGAATCCCTTGACTAAGCAACAGAGATGGGCATCTACCCTTACAGTCGGACATGACTGGACAGGGATACCTTTACCTTTGTGTCAGACCCACACAATACACTAAGCCAAAATCAAATAAACCACATTTGGGCTTACCAAGTGATTTCAAGAAAATTTTTGTAAATAGTTTTGTAACCTTGGAGTGACCTATAAAAGCCGTTGTCATAATTTATATTTTGGAGTAGAAGACAGAATGAAAATAGTCAAGAAGAGGAAAATAACTTTATCAGGTTCTGAAGTTCAGTGATGCTAGCCTTTACGAAAATATTTGTATAGAAAGAGCTACTAACTTTTGTTTTATGATCTCCCCGAAAGGAAACTCAAGAGATTACCTGCAGAGACAGGCTTGGAAAAGAAATAGTATTTGCCAAGAAGCCTTACAGAGTTTGATTTAGCTTACTGAAGAAGTGGTTAAGACAGCCTGCTTCCTCTAAAAACAAGCTGGCTTCATTACACAGTTTATCAAACTGAGGGCTATGAAGTGGCAGATTAAAGTATGCCCATGAAGGAAAAGTATTTCATGTCTTAATTGAACCAACCAAATGCATACTACACCCCCCCCCCACACACACACACACAAAAGCAATGAAAGTTAAAAGTAGGGCAATGGAAAGTAGGAGGGAAGAGAGGAATGTAAAATATTATTTTCAGCAGTGAAAGCTACTAGCTGGTCATCTGTGCTTTTGAAAAGCAACATTTCAATTTCTGAAATTATTCAGAGTAATTTAGTTGACCACTAATTTTACTTGCAGAAATTAGGAAGAATGAAATAAAGAAGTAAGCAAATGTAAATGTAATTTATAATAGCAAAGCAACAAAACTCAGGATGGCTATTTCCACTAAGAAGCCAGAAAGGTTTATATGTGGGCAGGCATGCCTTGTCTTAAAAGACAACCCATTCTAATGATTTGTTGTTCTTTATTTTTGTTGTTGTGCTTTTAACAGAGAAACACAGAAGGACTGTAGAACACCAAAATTAGCCTAAAACTAAGACATTCAACTAAGCTTTTGGGTTTTTTAAAAAATCAATATATTATTAGTCAGTCTTTCAAGCCTTGTACTCCCAGAATTCCCAGACAACTAAAGAAACTGATTGGCTATCTAGAACTTCTGGGATTTGTAATTCTAGCACATTTATTGGGTATCAGGTTGGAGAATGCTGAAACAGGACTACTAGTTTATGTTTGCTGCCAGTTCTGCTAAACTGGCTCCATTGAAACTATTAATATGACCCACATGGGCTTCTTTTCAACTAAGATGCATTACACATAAAAATTACAGGGTTATCTTAAACCACACCACTAACTTCACCTTTGAATTGGACTTATCCTTCAATAATTCTTCACTTCAACTCATTGTTATTGTCTCAGAATCTATTTAGGTTAGCCTCATCATAATCAGTTTCAACCAAAGGATAAACGTGAAATCCAAGTATTTCAAATATTGCAGGTAGTAGTTAAATAGACAGGAAGTTGGGGGAGGTGTCAGTTCTGTCCAGGCAGAAATTCGATACAAAACTGCCCACCTCTAGGGTATAAACAACCGTTTTAATTACATGCAAGTAAGCTGGAAGGGAAATAGTTCAGAATAAAAAGATCACATTTAAAAATCTCTGGTCCATTCACGCTGAGTGTACATATACCTCTAGTAGGTTTTCAAGAAAGAAAAAAAAAATATGGACACTTCAAAGGTCCTAATAGTGTATGCTCAAGTTATTAAACATTTGATATAAAATGTCCATAGTAGTGTAGAATGGGAAGGGATCCCATATCAGAATATGAGAGTAGAAAAGAATTCCTATTAAAAGCTGGGATCAAACAACTTGTGCACCTTGGTAGAATGTTTACTAAATGTGAGGAAATGGATGGAGAAGTGTTAAGATGTGTGCTTGCTGGCAGAAAGCTAGTGGAACTGTCAACTAATTGTCACATAGACAGTTGTGAGGAATATTTGTTGAAATAAGCAAACATGGCTGAATATAAGAATGTGCTTCTACCATTTCATTATATGAAAGTAAGCCCTGGTGATGTCAGAAGCATAAAAATAATTTGGATGCAGAGGAAACGGGGTATTTAAGAGCATGAATGTGTGGTAAAACAAGAATATAGAAGGATCAGAAATGCTTCTGAAAGAATGGACTGAATATGAAAGTGACTGACCAATATGTAAGCAGTACATGGAGGTGGATTGATCATATAAAGGGAATGAAAGAGGACTGAATCATAAACATAGAAACTAAAAGAAAAGGGAATGGGTTGAACAAAAGAACATGACTGAAGAAGCTGTGACTGGTTGGGCTTGGTAACATCCTGAAAATTAAGAGAGGTGAGAAGAATGAGAGACAATGGTTAAAGTAGGATACTGGCACAGCAAAACAAGAATGCTTGCAAGGAAAGGCCTAGAGAGTAATATTGTTATAACCTAAATTTAGCTATATTCTTTTCTGCCTCTACCCATCATGTCATAATTCCACCTACACTAGCTTACGGTACTCTTTTTCTGCAATTTGCCTTATGTTGCATAACACAAAAGGGGACAGGAAAATGGATATATGCAAAATATATATTTTATTTGAAACTGTAAACCAAACTGAGTTTGTAAATATTATCCTATTAACAAGTAGAAAATCCAATATTTGTTTACTCTACTATCCTATATAAACACACAAGATATAAAATACAAAAATTCAATTTAATTGTCAGTGATCCTGGGGAATTTCTTTTCGTGTAAATTCCGTGACAAAGTTTTATGTTCCCAGACTTTGATGACTGCTTGACATTGTTCCTTCCCAGGCACTTTTAAAGACAGACAGCATTTGCACACACAGTTACTTTACAGAATGCTTCCATGTCCTGAATTCTAATACGTCCTACTAGTTCCATTCTTTGAGCCAACAATGGAGATACTGTTTAAACTCTCAAAAGATAAATCATTTGTGGGTGAATGAATTTTGATGCTATATTCGTTTCCATTAAAAATAAATTACTGACAGGAGAGAAGTAAAGATGGAGCAAGGATGCAGAAGTGGCAAAAATGTATTAGCACATACAGTAGCTTCCACAAACCCAATGAATTCATGGATTCTTGAATATGTTCCTTTGGCAAAAGGGCATCAAGGACTTATTAAATTTGTTTACAAAATGCTAACACATCTCTCATTAAGTAAAATAAGATTTCAGAAAGCGGTAGTTGTTTTCCATTTTTGAATTATAAGAATCTTTGAAGAAGATTCTTTGAAGGGCCAGCTGAAAGATAGCTGAATATTCTGTGCTTTGCTATAGTTTTTCTTGATCTAAGTACTGTAATCCATTTCCCACAGAGATCTTACAAAAATGTAAAATGGTTTATCTCTATCTTGAGCGCAAATCAGAAACACTGCATTTCTTGTGCAAGATTGTAAAATTATTGTTCCGGGAATCCAAATTAACACTATAATTCACAACATCATATATTTGCATGAAGCCAAAATATATCATCTGAGATTTGTGCACTGACCAGTGAAATCAGAAATCTCAGACATTAACAAGCTTCCTTGAAACCCAAGGGCATACAGTATCTCTTTAACCTGGAATTCAAGAGACTGTATTGTCTTCATATGAATGAATTAAATGCATGCTCACACATGCATTCCATTTGCTCCACCTTATTCTCTCACAGTAATGAGAAGAATTAACAACAGGAAACAATTCCTCTGTTTAACATGTCTTATGAAAAGAGGATCTACTGAAAACAAGCAACAGACATGGGTTAATATTCATGATGCTGTATTGTGCAGGATTTAAGGTTGGCCTGTACACTGTCTCTAGGGAACTCTCAAACTCCCCTGTTGTTTGCCAGTGATTACAATCAGAAGTGTTTTCCTACTGTTATCCACTGGTAGAAGTGAGGCTGCACTTCTCCCCCCCCACCCGCATTTAAGGTTTCCCGTTATTAAACAGGAACAAATCAATAATATAATTTTCAGATATCTCTTGGCATATATCTCGTAACACTCATTTAAAAAGTACAAATGAAAGACATTAAAATGTTACAGCTGGATCCAAGATTGTTCTTTCTTTCATATTACAAAGCAGTTTTATTTTCCAGATGTATGATTCTTGGCTAATGTAAAAAGCCAATTCACACAACTTATGGAATATATTATATGATTCTTGAAGTATTTAGCAACTGCAATAGTGGGAAAGAGCACCACTATCCCATGATAGGAATGAACTAATTTATCTTAAATCATTTCTGGGTGATAAGTTGCAAAAAAAGATGTATTCACCCCTTGTCATCACTTGGTGAATGTCTCACATATTTTTCTCAAAAATCTATTTCTTAACATTGTTTATGATTTTGTATTTCTAAACTTTGTAACTATTAGGGATCATTTTCGCCTGCCTCACTTTCAAACTCAGAGAAAGATATAACTTGATCCCCATAAACAACAGCCTTGGTTTTCAATAGGTTCTGGTAAATCTGAACAAATACAGAAATGCTATTTATCTTCCAGCCTATCGGTATTTATAAGCTTTATGAATATTTTATGACACAATTGACAAGGATTTGATTATTTATTTGGATGACCCATTAATTAATTCTGATTATCCAACTGTTCATATTGAGCAGGCTTAAGCTGTTTTTGGTCAATACAACTTCTATTCTAAGAAAGAAAAATGTTTCTTGTCCTGTCTTTGATTATCTGGATGACTGCATTTCTCCTGGGGACATAAAGACATATTATACAAAAATCAGCTTTATTCTTTCCTGGCACTACTCCAGAATGTCAAGCAGCTTTTGCTATGAGGGGATTTGATAATTCCTACTTTTTATTTTTAAGTGGGACTCTGACACTCAACAGATTTTTCTCTTACTGAAATAATTTATCACTACTACACTATCCATATCCTACCACACCTTGCTTGTCCAGAAAACTGAAGAGTTTGAAAAACAATTTTGTCTTGCAGTTTTCATTCCAGATAGCTAGTACCATCAGAATCTCTTTTTTAAATGTGGAACTCTTAATGATCAAAAAACATTGGTGCTAAATCCATTGGAAGGAGGCTAAGTCCAAACAAACCATAAGAGCCCAAAACATTTACAAACTTTGCACAAACTCACACCACGCCAAATTGGAATAATACATTTTTCTCCCATTTAAACTTGTGCAAATCTCCTGTTTTCTTAGTTTATGGAAAAACAGGTTGACTTTTGCACAAGGTTGAACATTTTATTCCCGGTGATCGGCCTCCAACCTCCATACTGAGCATTTTGCTCCCCTCCCATTGATGGCATCAGCCTCTATCAGACTTGACTTCTTATCTGACTTTGGTTACACATTCAAATCACTGCCTGATTTTGGAGTTCTTTCCCCCCACCTCAATTCTTGAATGTTAAAATCCATTTTTTCATCTGTCTGGCATCCCCAATCCAATTGGAAAACAGAGGTAACAAATGCTACTTTGGATCAACTACTTCACCGCTACATAAACAGCTAATAAAATAAGTGGCCATGGTGGAGTTTGCATGCAATAAATCAGTTCATTTTTCTATTTGCATGTCTTCACTTCAGCCCTCAGATAGTTGTTGCCTACTGCCTAATATAATGTTCATTGTGCTGGAGACCTATTTTCAGCAGGAATTTCAAGCAGCTCAGCAATTTCTTAAAACAGATGCATTTAATCAAGTCTTTCTACAAGTGAAGTACTTGTCTACCTGTCACCAGAAAAACCCATATTAACAAACCATATTTGGTTCTCTATTAGATTACTCCATCTACACACCCATACAGAAAACTAGATACAGGTAGTTCTCGACTTAAAACAGTTCATTTAGTGACCGTTGAAAGTTACAATGGCACTGAAAGAAGTGAGTTATGAACATTTTTCAGATTACCATTGCAGATCCCCATGCTCACATGATCAAAATTCAGATGCCTCGCAAATGACTCATATTCTATAAATGTTGCAGTGTCCCAGGGTCATGTGATCCCCTTTGAACCTTCTAACAATCAAAGTCAACGGGGAAGCCGGATTCACTTAGTAACTGTGTTACTAACGTAATAACCGCAGTGATTCAATTAACAACAAAGTGGGATGTATTTAAGATTTCCGGTGCAAGGAGTATCTGATTCAATGGAAGGGATATCTAGGCACAGAAGTAACACAGGAGAGCCATGCACTGCACTTTCTCAGCCAATCCATCTGGAATACCCAGACTTTTAGTAACAGCAATAGCACTTAGACTTATATGTTACTCCATCGTGCTTTATAGTACTCTCTGGGCAATTTAGTGTCAGCATATTTCCCCCAACAATCTGGGCCCTCAGTTTATCCACCTTGGAAGGATGGAAGGCTATGGTTTGATGGGGGCTTGAGGCTGTGGGCTGTGTTTTCTTGCAATACTGCATTCTAAGCACTGCACCACCGGGCCCTGTGGCATAATCTTATTTACCTTTAAGTCGCTACCTTTAATGTGCCTAATCTATGCTATATAGGTACTCCTATAATTCATTTCAGCAAAATGGGTGTTAAACAAGTCATGTGTCTCTCTGTGTGTGAGAGAGGGGGGAGAGAGAGAGAGGGAGAGAGAAATAGCAATAGCACTGTATTTATATACCGCCTATCAGAGCTTGCAACCCTCTCTAAGCGGTTTACAATGTCA
>JANHJO010003204.1:68028-78461 GCA_032468235.1 Pseudoxyrhopus heterurus
ATTAATTCTGTTCTAAATTCTAAGCTGCTGTCATCTCTTCAGATTCTGATTTTTTATCGGCTGATTAAATGGAGAAGTACTATCACTTTCCTTGAACACATATATGACCCTTTTATTAGGCTGGAGTACATTTGAAGATGAGGTCAGGTAGAGGTTGCTCAACAATTCCTGCAGCAAATAAAGTAGCTAAAAGAGAAGTCTGTCTTCCACTGCTAGAAATTAGGCATATCTCTGGTCACCCTTGCCCTTGAGAAAAGCTGCTGAAAAGCAATAGAAAGGGTTATATGGTTGCTGTGCTCCTTGGGCTTTAATTAGATGGAGGTTTTTCATTACATAAAAGATAAAAGATTATTGGTTATATCTTGAAATTTGTAAAAGCAACCTCACCTCATATGCTTAGATGCCGGTGTACGTTACTTCGTTGGGAACTATGTTTTTCCTTGTTTATTTCTTAATATAGGTAGTCCTTCACTTACAACCACTCATTTAGTGACTGTTCAAAGTTACAATGGCAGCCCAAAAAAAGGGTGATTTACAACCGGTCCTCACCCTTAGAACCACCGCAGTATCCCCTCAATCATGTGATCAAAATTTGAATGCTTGTCAGCTAGCATTTATGTACAATGGTTGCAGCATCCTGGGATCATGTGATTGCTACTGTATTTCCTCAAAAATAAGACTGAGTCTTGTATTAATTTTTGCTCCAAAAGACACATTAGGTCTTATTTTCCAGTTAGGTCTTATTTTCAGGGAAATATGGTAAATGCATCTGTTTGGCTGACAATCTTATCTGGGGTTTATTTTGGGGGTAGGATCACGAGTATCCTGAAAAATCATGCTAGGGCTTATTTTCCGGTTAGCTCTTTTTTTCAGGGAAACATGGTATTTGCAATCTTCCTACCCAGCTTCCTACAAGCAAAGTCAATGCTGGATTTACTTAACAACTGCAAGATTCACTTAACTGCAATGAATTACTTAACAACATAGCAAAAAAAATGGTCATGAAATTGGGCACAATTCACTTAACAACCACATTGTATACCAAGTGAAATTCTGGTCCCAACCATGGTTGTAAATTGAGGATTACTTGTATATATGTACTCATTTTGTATTTTCATTCTTGTTAGCCTTCCAAAGTCACATTGGTGAGATGAATGTCCATGTAAGTCAATATAAATAAATAAGCTAACTGCTTCCAGCACTTGAAGCATCATTGTCATCAACCATATCAGCATGATCATCTTCGTTTCCACCTATGTAGTGAAGGAAAGACCAACACTACCCTGGATAATTGATACTCTTGCTACTGTTCTGTTATGAAGCTTTTTTTTTTTTGAACACTCAGGTTGACTGATCTCTTTCTTGTTGAAACTCATCAGGCATAGGTAGCCCAATATATTAGGTCAACAGTGTACATAACTACTATGATACTTAACCACAGTTTAAGCCTGTCTCACTCATGGGGTAGAGATAAGGCCATCTCATGAAGACATGATGACTAAAAATGTTGTCTGACCAAGTCTGGACTGTGATTAGAAGCAAATTGGCAAAAGAGGTCAGTGACTTTTTTCAGGCATTTGAAGAGTGCAAACACTTTCCCCTCAATCTTCTTTTCTCAAGACTTAACATACTTCTCTACTTCTGTTTCACATATACAGTTTAATGTCTGATCCCCTAATTATCCTTGTAGTCTTTCTCTAAATGTATTCCAATTTTTCAGAAGTATTTTTTTAAGATGCAGTGCCCAGAACTGGACAGAACAATCAAATGTTGTCTAACCAAAGCAAAATAAAGCAGTATAATTACTTCCTCAGATTTGGAAATTGTGCCTCCTCTGGTGCAGCCCAAAATAGCATTTTATTGTACTATTTTGCATTTAATCTGTCTCCTGGCATTTTAGCTTTCTCAACCAATTTTGTGTCACTTCCAGATTTGATAAGCATTTTCTCCACCTCTCCATCTAGGTCTTTCTTTAAAATGTCAAGGAGAACAAAGATCAGTTCATAGGTTGAACATTGTGACACCCCCTACCCTGAGAAGCTTATCCCAGGTTGATGAGGACCCCTCAGTGAGTACTCTTTGAGTACTCTATTTAATTTAAACTGACACTTAGCTATCTTACTAATCAGAATGTTGTGCGGCAATTTGTCAAATGCTTTGCTGAAGTCAAGACTGCTAAGAAAGTTAGATTAAAAAAATGTGCTAGGTGCAATCTATTAAGATTTTTTATTGGAAAATTCATGCTGATTTTTGGTATAGCTGCATTTTCAATAGGACTGGTTCGAGACATTTTGGTACCCTAGGCAAAGTCATATTCTAGTACCCCCTATGGCTTGGCTCATCTTCTGATTTTGTTGGGAATTTCCAAAAGATACTCTCTGGTTTTGGGTTTTTTCTTCAGGTTTTTAAGTTTTACTGTTTTGATTTTTAAGCATGGACCATTTTTTTTCCTTTTCTCAGACATTGTTATCAGTCGGCAAAATTCCTGTGAAATTATATTTAACCCTAAAGCGGACTCGCTGGCTCACAGAATGCACCTTGCCATTCTCAGTTTATAATTGTGTTATTCAGAAGTCTTTTCAATGTTTGTTGTTGTTGGTTGCAAAGTCGTGACCAACCCATCGCAACCCCATAGACAACGTTCCTCCAGGCCTTCCTGTCCTCTACCATTCCCCAAAGTCCTTTTAAGCTCGCATTGACTGCTTCAGTGACTCCATCCAGCCACCTCATTCTCTGTTGTCCTCTTCTTCTTTTGCCCTCAATCGCTCCCAGCATTAGGGTCTTCTCCAGTGAGTCCTTCCTTCTCATGAGGTGGCTCCTCGTACATACAAGCCCTTAATACATACAATCATTTTTAGTTTCCATCACCCAATACCTTTCACCCATTTAGCCAACTCAACATTAAATGAGAAAGTACTAAGCCCAAAATTGACTGCTGAATAATAATTTCTTACTTCTCTCCACTGTCAAAAATTTACGTTTTATGTGTTTCAAGTTCTTTCTTTGTTTTAAGTTAGCAAATCATAACAAAGACAAGTCCTCTTATCCCCTATTTGCTAAATTTAATCCAAAATCTTTGATGTGGAACTTTATTAAAGGGTTTTTGGAAATCCAAACATACAATGTTGACAGGTTCACCTCCATCCATGTTCCTGTTGACACTCTCAAAAAATTAAAGATAGCTGAAATAAGATTTATCATTCCAGAATCCCATGCTGATTTTCTTGCAGCAAACTTTGTTCCTCTATATGCTTAGTTGTTGTTTTTTGTTCCTTTTCATTACCATTAACACCAATTTGCCCAGAGCAGACATTAAGCTGACTGGCCTCTAATTTCCCAGATCTCCTGGGTCAATTTTTATGCATGCAGAATTGGAATTTAATGGCAGGGGAAAAAACAGTAATAAAAACAGCACAGATTATAATGTAAGTCCCAAAGTGAACATGTACATATAAAATATATCAAGATGCTTTTCCCCATCTCTTTTCTGGAATAAAAATATACAGACACATGTCTGCTCACATTTCTCTTTTTAAGCAAGCCTTCCTCAAGGACAACATGAACAAATGTATAAAAATGAGCTAATTCGTATCTAAGGACAACAATGCTTTGTACATTTGTGTAGCTGGAACCTCCAAGGCAGACATTAAATATATAGCTATCAAAGAAACCTTAGAAAATTGCTTCATCCATCTTTTATCCATCTTAGCCACCATTGCTGAAATGGGAAGGATAAATTGATTCTGCACTGAAGGGATAATTTTAAAACTCAATTATCACTACTAAATTCACCAAAATATAATTATGGAACAAAAATAATTTCAAAGGTTCTTTCTGCAAACTTTTATTTTCTGAAAGGATTATTTACGAGATTACAGTTTTCAAGGCAATTGTAGCTGATTTTATGGAATTTCAGATTAATGTACTTGGTCAGATTATGGAGAGTCCAGCATACACACTTGTATTAATAAATAAACTTTGTGGGAATAAACTTTTCTCAATACTGGAAAAAAGACATAGCACCAAAGAGATCAGACTGGGAATTTAAACTAAGAGAATATGCAACAATGGAAAACTATCACATTTGTTGTGATTTAATTTGGTCAGGATGCACAAACCTTCTACTATTAAAAAGCAATTATTATAAGAGGAAAACTATGATATCTGATTCAGACACACATCCCAAATCTTAAAACTGAAAACATTATATCTGATTTTTCACATATACAAGTGTGTGTATATGTATCCACAAACACATCAAACAGTATATGCATTTGCTGTTCACTTATCAGCTTGTAATATTAACCTGTCACTGAGCTTAAATAAAATACTACTGGCATTTATCCGTGCATTTTTAAAGGACTTTGAAATGTCAATTCTGAAGGCTGAGGCAGAAGGCAGTAGTTTTCAGTCCAGGTAAACATATACAGGTGGCCCTCGACTTACAACCATTTGTTTAGTGACCATTCGAAGTTACAACGGCACTGAAAAAAGTGACTTAGGACTGGTGTTCACACTTACAACTGTTGCAACAGCCTTGCGGCCACGTGATCCATTATTGGCCACTCGGCAGCTGGCTTTATTTATGATGGTTGCGGTGTCCCAATCTGATCATCTTTAGCAACCCCCTGACAAGAAAATCAATGGGGAAGCCACATTCACTTAACAGCCATGTTACTAACTTAACAACTGCAGTGATCCATTTAACAACTGTGGTAAGAAAAGTCGTATAATGAAGCAAACTCACTTAAACTGTCTTGCTTAGCAACAGAAATTCTGGGCTCAACTGTGGTCTTAAGTGGAGGAATCCCTGTAACCTGTCAGCTTCAAGGCTACTAAACACCACAAAGAATATCTCTTCGTTTGGAAAAAAACGCGAGGAAGAAGCCATACAAGGATAACATTCCTTCCTATCTTCTCAATGCCAGTGAACAATCAATAGCCCTGTTTTTGTTTATGCATTGAGACTCTACCTAAGCTGTGTCTATGATCTTCTCAAAGGAAAGCTACCTGAAACCATATACGTTTATTACCAAACATGAAACAGGGGGAAAATTTTCCTCCCAAAGAAAATGGCTTCTAGTTCATTACACTGCACGAGTGGGATAAAGTCAGACAAAAATCTGAACCTGGATTTCACTGTCACAAGAGCACTGAAATTGTTTCATACTGCTGAAATATGATTAGGAAGCCCAGCCCAAATTCTGACTCCTGAGAAAGATCAGTGATCACAGCAGATCTTATTCCAGAACAAGTAGGATAACACACATAAACGCTTCATTGGATCTGAAAATGGGACTCCCTACAAAACTATTCTTAAGATGTACAACCAGGGAAAATCACTTTTCATTTTTATAAAATCTGGAGCCCACTGTGAAATAACTTCCCCCTCCTTCCAATGTAGCTGAAATCAAGTTCCTCTTGGAAACTTTAATGCTTTGAATACAAATGTCCACAAGACAAAATCTGTGTGCTTATATAAAGCCAAGATCCACGTCCATTCAACTGTACATGTGAAGAACAAACATTTTCTCCTCCAAGTGCAAAGATTTAGTGAAATCAGTGGAAGGTTACAAAGATTACTACTTTTTTTTTTTTACTACTGTACTGAAGAAGGCTGGAAAAAGTGATAATTATCCTATAAATTCAAAGCATGGAGATGCTTCCGAGATTAGGAATATATCAATCACTGGGTCACTAGTGATAACATTTAATGCATTAATTAAGAAGTATGGTACCAAATCCAAAAAGGCAAGGGGATATTTCAGAGGAAGGCAAGATAATCCAAGTAAACAAAACTAATGTTGATGTTTCTACATAATAGACCCAAAGCAGGCTGCCAAAATTATTTTTGATGATGTAAATGGCCTATAAGGGAATCTTACGTTTCAGGATGCTTGGTCCTTCCCAAACCCATTGTCAAGCGCTGGGGAAATCAGGAGATTTAGGCAGTTTAAATGAGTATAAAGATCTATTGCAAGCTTAAGCTCCCTACAAGAATCTAAGCTACTAGCGGTCAAGAGAAATGCGCAGGAATTAAGAAGGCATTCAAGGCAGGTAGGAGGACTTAGAACTCTTGTGGGCATGAAGGGACTCATGACTTATGATGCGTTTGACCCCTCCCTCAGCTCAGCCTAGTCTTCTCCTACACTCATTTAGTGCTTCTCATCTAGTGTTTAAGAAGATACCACTTCCATAAAAGCATGGCCTTGAAATCCAGCTCTTTCTAAGATGTGTTTCCTCTCCTTTTTAGTAATATTTCCTTCCATCATTTATTGATATATGTACATTCAGCTGCTTAAAACTGTCTCAAACTGCAGATTTATTATAAGATAAATTACATAAGAATTCTGCAAAACTCTTCATAATAATAGAATCAAGAGGGTCACTTCTATGGGAGAAATTCCCCTTGAATGAAGAAACACAATAGAATTCAGATTTCCATTTGCCTATTTAATTCATGTTCTTCTAAATCATAATACCTACTCTTTTCTTGCTTACCAACCATTCTTCAGTCAAACACTACTCAATTAACCCATTATAAGTACAGCCATAACCGTCAAATACATAAATCATTTCCTTTTCCTATGTCTTCAAGAACACAGACCTTAAATTTCTTTGTCTTATTATTGTCTCTATTTTCTATAATATTTACCTGACTTTTCTCTTAAACCCAGCCATTCCTACTTGCCCTTCTCTTTTACAGAATTTGCAGAAGCAAGATGACATGAAAAAGCCTACAATTCATATTTTTAATCTAGAAAAGTAATACGTTACACACAAAAATATCTTGATTTACCTTCAAAAGAAAATCAATATGCTTAAGAAGAATCTCATCACTTGGTCTTTATTTATTTAAATTTATTGGCTACCCAACTTCAATGGGTTCTGGGGAATATACACATTTAGAAAAACAAGATTAAAAAAATCCATAAAAACAGCTAAAAACATTAAATCAGACAGCATTCACAAAAGTAACTTGATTACACAATTTACAATGCTTTCTTTACAAAACTGCAATAATAACTAATGTTATAATAGTAATAATCTCTACCCAACAGTGGAATATAATAGAATATTCAAGAATTCAGTGATTATGGGACTTCACTTCATGAAAGATAAGCTCTAAGCTGTAGAATTTGACACTATATATATATAATTTTCCCTTTTTTATGTCATGGCTAATTTGCTTCAGATGTAATTTCTAAGTGTTATACTGAATACCACTGTCACACAAAGGTTGCTTTTACAAAATACAGTCCAGGATTTAATAAAACACCAATGGATCCACCATATTTATATATTCTAGCAACAGCAATAGCACTTAGACTTATATACCACTTTATAATGCTTTACACTTAGTCTCTCTATAAGCGCTTTACAGAGTCAGCATATTGCCCCAACAATCTGGGTCCTCATTTTACCGACCTCGGAAGGATGGAAGGCTGAGTCAATCTTAAGCCAGTCAGGCTTGAACTGCTGGCAGTTGACAGAATTAGCCTGCAATACTAAATTCTAACCACTGCGCCACCATGGATCTTCTTCTACCAGGACAAACAGTGCTGAATCACTTCGGAAACTGCATGTCACAGAATCAATGATCATGCCAGTAATGAAAATCACCGTCTCCATTCCATTGAATATGCTGAAGCTTATTTGTTAAATATAAAAGCACTTACCATCACTGGATAATTTATATTGGTCTTATAATCTTCATGTGTTCTTATATTGGTCTTATAATCTTCATGTGCTCACTAACCTGAGTTTCCACTGGGTGCACCCCATCCTTTGATACATGATATTGATCTTTGTATTTAAACAGCCACATCTAATTCCCCATCAATGGAGGCCAGAAAGTAAACTTTGAGTCCAATTTCAGACAGATTTCAAGAATGAGCTATTAACATCAAAAGAAAATATTTCATTTCTTGGCATGGTATTGATTGCAGGTCAATTCGATCAATGAATCAAACAACTTTTCCCATATACAGGCCTGAAAATATCCTTGTTTCATCTTAATCATCTGTTGTATAAAGCTATCTGCCAGATGTTCATTGCATCATCTTTCTCCACTGGTCACCTTCCTGGGTGATTTTAAATAGGGTCCATACGGTCATTTCTAGGCTTATCACAATAGAGTATTGCTCTTTCATCAAAATCCACCAAGTCAGGCTCATAGTTAGCCATTAAGGTATGGTTGCTCAGAAGTCCCTAACTGACCCAAATACTGCATCAGGCCTTAGTGCTATAGACATTTGATGTTGTGTCAAATTCCCCAATTGCCAAACAGGAAGCACTGTACAGGGAACTGCAAACAGGCCAGATGGGAAACAGACATGGCTGGAACTTTGGAAACTTTTTGCTTATGTTGGCATTACTTAAATGTGTGATTGTATTGAAATACACAATCACAGGCTCTTGCATCATTGGTTGATAGGTATCCCATCTGTTGCACCAGATGTGCCCATTATGGGCCCATGGGTTGATTGTGCAATTGCCAAGAAAGGATTTATATAATTTGCAAAACGTGCTGCTTTTGCAATGATGGCTTGCCCTATGGTTAATTAAGCTACCCAATGCAATCCACAGACAAATTGATAATATGTTCAAACATTCCTTGCTCATAATTTCAAGGGCATCCAATCTTTATCCCCTGGTATATCATTTCTCCTGCAGCAATGCCATTCATAAACGTTATACACTTGTGTGTACCATTTATGGGTTATGTTTTCAGTCTCTGCAATATACAAAGTACCCCAAAAGCTGTCACTGAAATAAATATCAGTCACTATAATGTTATTATTTCTAACATACTATCATTATGTTATGCTCCAATGCTGCTTATTTGTTTTGCAAATACATATATATAATATTTTTAATACAATCATTCCATCTTCAATTGAACAATATGTTGTCTGGGTACAAACATCTTTGTTAAACAATAATCAAAGTTACAACATCCTTCATTACATATTAATTCTGCAATATTTAACATAATGTCCATTAATTGTACTAATCGATTATACAATATTAATGTAGTAGTATTCAACATGTTAATTACCATATTAATTTAACTCTTTTACCACCTCATCTTTATTTTGTTTCCCTTCTTATAACTTCCCTTTTTATTATTTAACCATTGATAGAATAAATCCCATGCCATATAACATTCAGTTTGCTCTTTCTCCTTGATTGCCAATGTTAATCTATTCATTTCTGCAATACCTCCTCATTCTTAAAGGGATAGTAGGACAATGAGATGCCAACAGAACAAAAAGAGAAGAGCCAATTATTAATGGCTGATGCAGGTGCAGGAAAGTGTAAAAGTGTATGTTTTAGGACAAATGAGATGGATGGTATATTCTAGTGAGCTGTCTGCCTTCAAAGAAAAGGCAATACAGTGCAGGCCATGGAACCGCGTTAAATGTAAGAAGGCTGTTGCTTGAATCCCTAGTTGATACCTGACACGTCCAGGCACTAACTATGCCGACTCAAGTACAGTAGATAAGCAAAGAGTTATACAGTGGTTCCTTTGCATTTGGCCCAAGAAGCAAGTTTAAAAGCACAAGCAGGTTGTCCTGTGCAGCAGGTAAAATGCTTAAATGTCAGGTTGGTATTGTTAAGACTCTATCTGTATGCACAGCCCCTATCAGGTGTACAGGCAAGAATAGAGTTCATAAAGAAAAGCCAAGGAGAATAAACAGTATCCTGTTTTAGCCATTCCCAAGTGGCTTTGTAAAAAAATCCTTTAGCAATTAAAATGTTATTGACATTTGCTGACCTGTGTGTCGTGTCTCTCAAGATCAAGAGTAAATATACAAAATGTTTGGATAAATTTTCAACACAATTGCTGGGCCCTGAAGTTTCTCGCATCCTCATAGTTGAACCCAAATGTGGTTTGCATTTTAAAGTAGCACACAGAGATGCATCTTTTGCCTTTTCACTTCCTTTTCAATGGACCTCTTGTAAAAGCTGTGGATCATTGATTACCTTCTGGATTTTCTGTCAAATCCTCAGGGCATTTTCCTTCTGCACTTTGACTGTTATTGCAGTGGTTTCTTCAGACTTGACTCTAGGCAACTACATGGACAAGTCCATGAAGTTTTCTAGGCAGCATTTATGGAAGTATGTAGGTTTCCTAGCTTCTAATCTAGCACCTGAGCCACTAGGCCAAATTGGCTTTATCCTTTGCCTACTTCCTAGTAAAAATACAAAGAACATGTCCACACATGTTCAGGTTCTTTTCACCTAAAAATAGTTTCCCTCAAGCTAAGGCTTTACTCTAGCAAGGAGTTGATTTTTGTAGCACAAACCTATGCCATTTAGGATAAACTTTCTGCAACACAAAAGATATATCCAGTGGTGGGATTCAAATTTTTTTACTACCTACTCTGTGGGCGTGGCCATGTGACTGGGTGGGCATGGCCACATAA
>JANHJO010003204.1:78561-89601 GCA_032468235.1 Pseudoxyrhopus heterurus
AAAAGCCGGAAAAACACGTTTTTCGGGCTTTTTGAGCTAAAAACGGGTGGGGGGTTGCGCAGACACACGGGGGGTCTGCCCCATGTGTGTGCGCGCATGCTCCCCCATCCCGTTTGTAGTTCAAAAAAAGCCTGAAAAACAGCTGTTTTTCGAGGGTTTTTTGAGCTAAAAACGGGCGGGGGGAGCTGCGCACATGCGCAGGGGTGTGTGGGGGCCGTGCCCCTCCCCCTTTTTACCTAAAAAAGCCCAAAAAACAGCTGTTTTTGGGGGGTTTAAACTAAAAACCCAGGGGGCCCGTGCATATGCAGGGGGGGCGCATTGCATTGTGGGTGGAGGGCACACGGGAGTATGTGCACACTTGCGCATATGTGGTTTTGGCACACGAACTGAAAAAGGTTCGCCATCGCTGCCATATAGTATTCAGTTTGCTCTTTCTCTTTAATTGCCAATTTTAATCTATTCATTTCCGCACATTCCTAGTATTTTCCTAATCACATTCTCATCTGTTGGTATCTCTTCACTCTTCCAATTTTGTGCAAATACATTTCTGGCAGCAGTTAATATATGAATAACTAAATATGCATTTTTCTTACTATATTTTTCGGGTAGGATCCCCAATAGAATTATTTCTTGTTTTAAATCCATATGTTGTTTATCATTTTTTCCAACCATGTATGTATTTTGGTCCAATATTTTTTTGCTTTGGAGCAAGTCCACCACATATGATAATATGACCCAGGTGGTGGCATTTCCAACATTTAGCCGATTTGTCTTTAAACATCCTTGCCAGCCATGCTGGCGCAAAATGCCATATACAAAACATCTTGTATAAATTTTCTTTATATACAGTTGACATTGTTAATTTGTAATTCCTATCCCACAATTTTTGCCATTTGTCTAGTTCAATTATGTAACCAAAATTTTTTGCCCATGCTATCGTTTCCTTTACTTATTCCTCTTCCAATTTAATGTATAGTAAATAACTGTATGTTTTTTAAATCAATTTTTCTTCTATCCCTGTTAATATCTTATCTAATTCTGTTGGTTCTGTATAAAAACCATATACTTTCACATCTTTCTCATATCTGGAAAGTATCTGCAGTTGTGAATGCTGTGTCAATACATAGCCACACAATCCCTTGATCGCTCAGTTCTTGTTTATTTTTAAGTTTCCTCTTCTCCCTTTGTTTTGCAAATATTTTAGAGGCAAGGATCTCTGCAGAAATAGTCATCTAATTTAAGTTTGAGATCCAAAAGATCCCCATAATGATCTCCAAAATCTCCAAACTTATCACTCAGGTAAAAAATAACATGTGTAGGTGCAATCAACACCTCCTGCAACTAAATGCTAACTAGACGAGGCTCCCATTTTAGCATCCTTATTTATACATATAGACCAACCGATGGAACAGGTTGCAAGTTTGGAGTTACTTCATAACTATCATCATCTTTTTAAAAAGTGTTAAGCCTAACCCATCTGACTACTACCCAAAAAGCTTACTAAGAATAGTTAGTAAATTATAGCACAAAACTTATATAACAAACATCTTGATTGCATAATCCAACAGAAGAACCTAACTGTCCTGTTCCAGGTGGATCATGCAGACATGAACACAGAATTAGGCTGCTGTCACTGTACAATGTTACTTGCAAGCACAACAATGGCAGGCAGAATGTGTGACCAAATGCACAAATGCCTTAGCAAAATCCCAATCCCAAATGAACTTGCTCACAAACAATTTTCAAACAGCAAGAGTTCAAAGCAGCAGCCAGAAGTATTGACTGGTCAGGATCTCAAGGTCTTGGGATGATGGTCGTTGGCCAGTCTGGGTAAAGAGTGGCAGAGCTGTGAGGAAGCAAGAGATTCAAGACTTCAGGCACATGGAACTCAGGTAGAATGCCACTCAGCCGTGCTGTGCGAGAAGGTGCAAAAAGTGTCTTTGATCTGACTGGCGTAGAGCGTGATATACTCAAGAGCTGGGTAGTGACCCAGAATCCTGGTCCTCATCATGTGACTACAGGCACTGCTGTTCTTCATGACTGCTGGTGGGCTCAGCTTCTGGTGCTAAACTGCTTCCTTCCTGCCTCCTGAAGTTGACACTCCCCAGCACATGCAGAGCAGCACAACATTGGATTCAGATTCATCTGAGCTGGCCCAGACGCCAGCAGTGGAACAAGCTGGGGTCAGGCCAGGCCACTGCAGCAGTGAAATTATTCAGAGCTAAAGTTTCACTTCACTTCATAGAACTAAAGTAACGCTTTTGTTATATGGTGCACAATTTTACCCTTATAAAAATGCAAAGCTTTTAGAAGCAATGCATTCCAAATTTATGAGAATCTTTCTCCCTGCCACCTGATTGATTCCCAATGCCCTACTGTGAGTTGAATTAGGATTGCTTTCTATACTAGCCCAGTTGAGAATATAAAGTTTAAGGTACTGGCTGCAAATAAGCTGTGGAAGTGATTCACTGGCCCAATTTATTCTTATGGATAAATTCAATTCCTCATGGAAAAACTATAACCAATGTTTTCTCCCTCTATGGCCTCTCAATTCAACCACTAACAAATAGGGTTGTGGAGAAAGTCAGACAAGGTGTCCTTGATCTCATTGCAAGCAGATAAGCCTAAAATTCTAAATTATGCTTCAGAAAACTTTTATCAAAATCTCTGCTCTATCCCAAACTAACTTTTCAAGGTGTTTTCCACCCCAAATAGAAGAGCTTGTCAATCAGCTAGGTTTAGGACCCTAGCCCTGAAACTGGTAGAAGGTAACTCTACAGGCAGTCCTTGACTTACGACCACAATTGGAATTTAAATTTCAATCATAAGTTGGTGCAATCACAAAGCAAGTCATTATGTGAAGGGATTTTACAGCCATTTTTACTGTGGTCATTAAGCAAATAATACAGTTAAGTGAATCCAGCTTTTCCCAATTGTCTTTGCTTGTTAGAAGCCAGCTGTGAAAGTCGCAAATCATGATCACATGACTGCAAGATGCTTCAACCATTGCAAACTATCATTAAATGAGAAGTTGTAAGTTGAGGACTATCTCTATTACATTTGTCACTGCATATGTTCAAATGCAGCCAATACCCTACATCCTGTTGCATTGCTCCTCATATCAGGACTGATCTTGTGCATTACAATACCCATTCCTCGCCAGGCACACAGGCTGGGCTGAATCAAGAGCAGAAATGCTATAAAAATGTCTATTCTGCTCCATTGTCTATTAGAAGTCAATGTAACTGAATTTACCTGTTTGCCTGGCTGGCCATCATTTTGATAACTAAAATAGTGTTTCTCAATAATGACTGTTTATTACAGATAGTCTTCGGATTATGACATTCAGTGACTGCTCAAAGTTACAATAGCGCTGAACATCCCCACAGTCATCTAATCACAACTCAGGCTCTTGGCAACCAAATCACAATTATGACGGTTACAGCATCTCATAGTCACACAGTCGTCATTGGCAAACTTCTCTGCCAGTTTTCCATAAGCAAAGTCAAAGTGGAGAATGGCAAGAATTTGTACCATGCTCCCACAAGTCACTCCCACTCTCGCAGGTTCTTCTACCGAGGAGCGTCCAGACAGCATGGGGATTTTCTATTCTGTAATGCCTGTCCATACTCCATTGTGCCCACCTGCAGCACCAGCCGACTGGCATGCCAAAGCACTAGGAGCTACACCCACACTTCATTGTCCCTGCCCACGGTATCCATATGCACACTGAGGCACCAGCCCATGGCACCCACATTCAGCTCTCACCACTAGCCTGCTTGCTTGGGACTTTGTTTCAGCACCTCTACCCATGTTGCTGGCAGGTGAGGTCCTTGCTTAACAACCTATATGATCCTTAATAACAGCAATGGGGACGGCCAGGATCGCCATCTCTCAGTGTGTTGATGACAAGATCACTTGGCAATAGAAATTTCAGCCCCAACGGCTATCGTGAGCAAGAACTACTTGCAATATTTTATCAGTTTAGTGCTTGAATTTATGCATATATCTTATTCAGTTCTACGTAGTCTTAATTTTTTTTCATTTGCTCTGTATGCATTTTCAATATGATCTCTGACCATAAATGAATAAATAATGACTTCCTACATGTCAATCTTTCTACACTTAGGATTAAGAGATACAACCATGTGCAGCATGGGTGCATACCTTCAAACTTCTCTGGATCATGAAACACTGCACAATTCTGCCATCTCATTCTGCCTGGTTTTTATAAGGCATGTGTTACATTTATATTCTCTTTGAAGCTAAATTGTATACAAGTTGAGATACATAACAGGCTGGATAGACTATTTAAAGGCAGTGTAGGTTTTCTAAAATATAGATTTTTCAAAATTACGCAATCCAAGGCAAGGGAAGAATATAAAAAACTCAGAATAAGGGGGGTGAAAAACCTCAGTCATTCTATTCTGGTCAGTAAGAGCTATAAGCCACTCTGAAACAAGAAGCCATTTCATTTGTCAAAACTCTGTTCAGTAAAACCGGAAGCTTTTCAAGCAGCAATTCAAAGACATACTCTTGGTAGAAGTTCATTTAATTGCAGGTGCTAGAAAATCCATTCGGCAAAGAAATTCAGCAACTAGAGAGAATAAGACATAAATCACAGCTAGAGCAGAATCAAAGTTCAAATCTCACACCTCTTTCTCCCTCCTGTGCAATGTAATAGGCTAAGAGTTTCTTAGTTTTGGGCAGGATGAGAGATTGACACCTGAATATTGTTATTATAACACATCAGTCTGATCTTTCTTTCTCACTTTACCTGAATAAGCTCTCGCAGTGGAAGCCAGCAATTTATTTTATACTGTTAGCCCCCCTTTTCTTTGCATACAGGTCTGAAGTTTCAATTTACATTTACGGTAGCAAAAAAGATATGAACATGCTTTTTTGAGGAAGTGCCTTAAACAATAAGTGCCTTGCTTCCCTTTCGAAAGGTAATTATGTTCTGTAATTTCCTTAGTTTTTTTCTATCTTATTTTGTTGGTATGAAAATCATACCTCCGCAGTTATTCAGAGAAAGACTTCTCTGTCAGTGTGTTTTTAACAATGCAGGTGACTCAATACATAGCATTTCTAGAACATATAAATGATTACATAACACTCACTTTGACTTTTCCTTTCACAGTATATGACAATGCACTTAACAACTTCAACAAAACTTTATCATAATAACAGCTCCTTTCCTATGAAAGACCGAGGCACAAATAAAACGTTTTGTCCCTCCTATGGTTAAATAATTCCCTCTGACACTGCACACTTGCTGACAATTCAGGGCTAATAACTGGGGAGAGACAGAAAAAAATCGGAAAGATTTAGGCTGGAACAGTGGACAGAAATAAAAAAAACAAACCTGGCTATAGAGCAGCACACGTATGAGGGTGGATTAATGGATCACAATCTCAACTTGTTCCAACAGTGTAATGCAGCTGCAAAGAAAGCCAATAATATTTTGAAAAGCATCCAGAGAGATATGGAATCCGGATCATAGGAAGTAATTATCCTGTTCTACTCTGCCTTGGTCAGGCCTCACTTGGAATACTGCATTCAATTCTGCCCACATCATTTTAAAAAGGACACTGATAAACTGAAGCAAATCCAGAGGAGGGCTGCTAGGATGCAAAAGGACTGGAAACCAAGTCCTAAGAGGAAGAGTTAAAAGGCCTAGCCTTGCTTTGTTTGTAGAAGAAAAAGGGGCCTGATAGTTGTCTTCAAATATCTGAAGGGGTCACACATTAGAGAGAGGTTGGATTGATTCTCAGTTGTGCCAAAGGGTAAGACTAAAATTAACAGGATGAAACTTCAAGGACATAGATGCAGATTAGACATCAGGAAGAACTTCTAGATAGTAAGAACTGTCAGTCAGCAGATTGGATTGATGCATGGGCTTCTCACTCTGAACACAATAATGGTCAGGTTCAAATTATCCAACTTCAGACACATTATGTGAAGACCCAGCTCTCTGGGAAAGCTCTAAAGGTGGGAAAGGTGGAAGGTAAGAGAAGAGGATGACCAGAAGCAAGGTGGGATAGACTCACTTACAATGGCAAATGGATACACTTTTGGAGGACTTGAAAGACCAAGTTAGGAATAGACTATGTGGTTGCTGAAAAACATTATTTGATGGCACATACTGAATTAATCAAACAAACAAATGGGTATTTTAACATCCCACTCTGCACAGGCCAAAAAAACTTCAGGGGGAGTTTGAGAGATGTGCATAAAATTGGGAGAAGAGGTGCATATACCACACCCAAATCAGTGGTCTATGTTTGGAAAATCAATAATCTTACGGCAAATTAAAAGATTGTAAGGAATAGTGAACATCTCCCACCAAATCCAAAACACACTAGTAATTCAGTGAAAACCAGTCTCCATAAATGCAGCACGGCCTTCATGTACGTGCAGCAGCTTCCATGTGAGCCTGAATTCAAGGCTCCACAAGCCTCTTCATGAGGCTGCAGCTTTAGATCACAGAGATTACTGGTCACCATTCCTCACAAATTATTATTATTGGTTATTAGTCAATTACTCTCAATCACTCTGGGCAGCTCACAACAATCAAAGAGACAAACTACAATCAAATCAATAAAACGTAGTAGATAAAGATAAAAGACAGCAAGTGCAATCAGTTGAAGATTCTCATATATCATCCAAACAGGTCTAGAAAAGAATAGCGTTCTAGAGAATCTAAAGGAAGCACCCTAACTTTATTTTTTATTATATAAAAGCTTGCCTCAGCCTGGTCATAAACTGCCTATGCTGAATTATAAACTTAGAAGTCAATGCATTAAACATTGGTTCTCAAACTTAGTGGTTACACAACCCCTTAAAATGATGAATGAACCTGCATGAGCCTAAAACATAATGTCACTGGGTCCAGAGCTGAGCAGTAAGAAATACATATCTAACTATTAGGTTTTAAATTTATATATTACAGGGCTTCTCAAATATGGCAACTATCCAGTGGCACTTGCAACAGGCAAAACACCAAGCAAGTTTTGAGAATATATTCCCACTCCTCTGTGATCAAGTTTACATTTTTTTAAAAATGTAATCCACAAATTGCTCATGAGTTCCCATTACAAGATTAGCTATTAAAGTAAAGAAGCAGGGCTTGTTACAGGTCCAGACAACCTAAGCCATCACCTAGGACACCAAATTTCAGGGGGTACAAAAATTGAAAATACTTCCAAAATATACAGTACACGATATAATATCTGATCTTCATTCCTCATTGCTGTAGAACATTTTCTTTCTACGCTTTTTGAAAATACCCACAAAGTCGGTTGAGTGATTTAATGAACAGCATGCCAACCAGACATTGGGAATCACAAAAAAGAAAGTTTATTACAGCTATTGACCTCAGAAAGCTGACATTACTAAAGACAAAGGTCTGATAGGAAGATACTGAATGAGCAAGTTGCATGATTATCAGCTTACTGAAGTTTCACCCTGAAAAGCAATAGCGGTGCATTCTGTGCACCTGCAATTCCACTGAAGAATTAAATATAATTATCAGGGGACATCAGAATATGACTTTGCCTAGTGAGCCCAGCATCCTTTAAAACTGCCCCTATTAAGCTATCAACTACATGCTGTCGGTCAAGATTATTTCTATTAGTTACTTATAGTGAGTGATACACCAAAACTTGATGTAATATAGCAGGTTGGTAGAAAATCATATTTATCTATCTATCTATCTATCTATCTATCTATCTATCTATCTATCTATCTATCTATCTATCTATCTATCTATCTACCTACCTACCTATCTATCTACCTACCTAACTAACTAACTAACCTGTATGCCACCCATCTCTCTATCAAGTGATTCCATGTAGCTTACAATACCATAAATAAGAAAATAAAACAATTACGGGATTAAACCATTAAAACATCAGACATTAAGAGTTAAAACATTACAATTAATATTAAAACAGATAAAAAAACCCAATGTGTAGCCAAGGAGGTAGGAACTTCTACCGATCTACTAGCCACTACCAAAGTGGGACACCCTGGGTGCCCATGCTCCAACAGTTTGGGTCGATATGACCTGGCTCTTAACCTTTCCACTTGCATCACTGTTATCATATTAATAGGGAACTGAGTACAGATAATCCTCAAGTTACGAATGTAATGAAGCCTGCCAATTACATTAGAAGCCTGAGGATTCATTGGAGTGAGTCACGTTAAATGAACGTGAAAACTCCCAGCTTTTGTCCATGCATTCGCTAATTGAATGCATGGGTTGTTAAGTGCATGAGGTATCTCAGGGTGGGGAAGACCATGTGGGGGCCTAGTGCTTTGGACCACCCATGGCCTTCCCGAACCCACTGAAATATCTCCCCACCCCCAATCCTGCCCAAATAGGTCCATTTATCTTTTGAAGATCTCAATGAACTGTCTCCTCTCCAGTCTATCTGCTGCAGTTTCGCCTTGAGCAAAGGTTTGCTAAAGCCTAGAGGGAGAAAGCATCCCTTTAGGCTACGATCGTCTTTGCAAAAGGCCCTTGCTGACAAAAATGGAGCCACTGCCCCATCTCTCCCAGACTCCCATTTTTGGCGCGGCTCTGTTTTCGGTGGTAAAAGCTTTTTGCGAGGACGACCAGAGCCTACAGGGGTGCAATCTCTTTGTATGCTTCAGCAAGCCTTTGCAAAAAGCCTTTGCTGGCAAGAACAAAGCCCAGGAAGGGCAGTCCAGTCCTTCCCAGGCTCCGTTCTTACTGGCAAAGGCTTTTTGCAAAGATGACCAGAGCCTACAGGGACACAATCTCTCGCCCCTGTAGGTTTCTGGCAAGGAAATGGCAAATGGAGGGAAGGTGTGAAAAACCAAAGCTCCATTTGCAAAGCCTTTTGCCACAGATCTCGTCCAAGCCTCAATTTGCAGAGAACATGCCTAAAGTTGTGTGAGATCATGCGAGATCAGTAGCATGAGCTCTCATGCTATTGATCTCACGTGATCTCAACCTAGACCTTTGTTCTTTGTGAATGCAACAAAGACCAGAAGCAACAAAGCAGGCAAAAAAACTGAAGGCTTGCTAGATCTGGTTTGGGTGGGGGGGGGAGAAAAGGCAGGACGAATGTTGCAGACTGCCTATTCCCGCCACCCTCACGGTAGCATGACTACCGTCGTGCTGCAACATTTGTAACTTCAGGACTATGTCATAAGTACTTGGGGGCATTATGTCGTAACTTTGAACGGTTGCTTAGTGATCTGTTGTAACTCAAGGATTACCTGTATAAGATTCACTTTCAAATAAATACCTCACGGGTCAAAATACAATCCTGCAAAATGGAGCTTTTCAATACTAAAGCTGAAGAACTATGCATACTAATCTAATAGTATGCCTCATTAAACTCAGTGGGCCTAACTTCTGGAGACATCTATCAGACTGTGCAGTGAGGCAATGTTTTTTGCTTTAATCCAACATTTCTGCTGTGGCTTCTAACAAGAAACTTAATTATAAAATGTAGCTCCTTTGGTAGAGTTTGCTTCTTCAGATCTGTCATCTGGTGTGAAATGTGCCTACAAGACAAATACAGAAGCATTTCTTACTGAGAATTTATGGTGCATGGATTTCATTTTCAATAAATTTGTACCATATGGCCCCCACCCCAGTGTTTCATTAGTTCTCTGTTGCTAGGGCTTTCATGTTTGAGTCTAGATAGGATAAAAATCAATTGGCTAAAAAAAAACCCTCTCTGCTAAAATGTCACTTAATGTATGTGGGCAAGATTCATTATATTGGATTGTTTTTAGCACAATACTTCACTTGAAGCCAGAAAACTGCTGTTTGTCTTTACATTTTCACTATATTTAAGAGACAAATACACATTGCAAACTGACAATAAAGGTCAGCAATATATGACTATCTGAAATTTTCTTAACAGCAAGCCAGATAATGTGTACCCAAATGTTCTTAAATTCCTCAATTTGGAGAAATTCAGTAAACTTACCCAGCACACAGGCTCGCATCTTGTACTGGCAAAAGACACAACCCCTTGGGCAAAATGTCCACCAAATTATCATCCCAAAAAAGGGCACATTTTCTAAATACTTTGAGTAATATACCAAGCATTATTTTTTTCCTCATGAAATATTGGACACGCATCAAAGCATAACCTAAGCCGTCCTGAACTAAGAAAAGTGAAAACTGCAGCTCGGAATATCATGCTCAGCAAATCCACAGAAATCAACCAGAAGAAATTCACTGAAGACAGACTGCCAAATATTGATATGCCCCTCCAAACATTTCCCCAACCTTCTGGTAAGACAGCTTGAGAATCACCTGGAGCTTAACTTTGACAAGCTCCACTACCCTGAGGAGAATAAATAAATATAAATATAGAGCCTCACTAAGGATGTAATAGTCCCCATTCTACCCAAAAGGCTCTGTTTTTCAGGGCAGCAAGCAAAGGATCAAACAATCACAGTGTTACTTAGGGTTTTGAAACAGGCCAAGGTTTAGGATCCAGAGAGGCTAGGCATCAGGTAAATGAGTTCAATAGGTAAATAGATGAATAGCCCAGAAACCCAAAGATAATAGGCACATCGGACCAAAACCAGGAACCAGATAGCAGGCTGCTCAAATTTCTGAATAACCAGAGATGTTGTATTGATGCTGATTTGGTCTTAAAACAGTGTTTTTAATTTTTTTATCTTCAGGATCTTTACTAGATCCAGCTGCTGCTGCTGTTGCTGTTCATCTTGGTCCAATCAGACAAAAATATTACTCAGGAATAAAAATTGGTATCAATAAAAAATATAGAGAAATAGAGAAGAACTGAGTATTTTTACACTTCCTGATCTTCTGGACCCTACAGTATTTGCATTCATGAAGGACAGATACTACCACTGAATCAAAGTCAAACTCAGTTGCCCATAAAGAACAGTCCTGTCACATCCTTCCCGGCAGCCCCCCGATCTAAAGCTTCTTAAATAGCAATACAGCACTGTATTTATATACCGCCTATCAGAGCTTGCAACCCTCTCTAAGTGGTTTACAATGTCAGCATATTGCCCCCA
>JANHJO010003204.1:95328-107789 GCA_032468235.1 Pseudoxyrhopus heterurus
CATAACATAACATAACATAACATAACATAACATAACATAACATAACATAACATAACATAACATAACATAATAACAGAGTTGGAAGGGATCTTGTAGGTCATCGAGTCCAACCCCCTGCCCAAGCAGGAGATGGTTTTAATCACTCTCAGGAATTGAACCGCCAAGCTGCCAACCTTAGTGGTATGCAAGCCCAGCATTTTACCACATGAGCCACCGCCTTGTTACAAGATCTAAAAGACAACCAGCCTCTATTATAGGCAAACAGCTGGAAACAGCTAATTTGGAGGCACCGCATGCCAAGTATTTTCCTCCTTAAAGAAACTGTCTCAAATGGGCTCCAATGGTGTTACAAGGAGAAAAAATGCTTTTGTCATTGCTGCTGGCTAAAAACACAAGTTCAAGCAAAGTGTACCATTGCTATATTTTATGTGCAATTCTTTTTTCCTGAGGTTACATGATAATGATAATGTCATGGTAAAGTGATGCAGTGGATGGGGTAGGAGAAAGAGACTGAGAACGAGAAGTGTAGCACTTTTCAGTCACGCCCATCTTTTAAAATGTGGAAAAATGCATATGCCAGAGTAGAACACAGTCACCGAAAATGAATGGATATATGTGTGTGTGTGTGTGTGTGTGTGTGTGTATCTATCGTCAAATGCTTTTACACAACTGGATTCTAGATAGTTTCCATTACCCAGGGGGGAAATGTGCCATTTTTAAAATATAAATGTTGCCCTTCAGCAGTGGGAAATTATGAATGGTCCCAGAAATAGAAGTATATCTGGGAGAAAAGGAGAACCATATTTAACAAATAGACAATAAAGATGCTTTCACTGCATCAAAAGACATGAACATAATTTTTCTGATTTCCCGGATCAGAGTCCAGAATTTTTCATCAGCTTCTCAGATATCATATTCAACAGTAGAGGATTTTGCAGCCCAAACTAACCCTTTATTTTCCCCCCAAAAGTCTATTTTTTTAATCCATAAGGGAATCCATATACTTAATTCCAAAATAGAAATCTTCTACTTTCAGAGTTCAATATGTTGCTCAGTTTAAGTACCACATATTTTTGCAGATTTCTAGGATGAATAGGTTCAAAGAAACCCAATATAATTCCTACCATGTAAAGGGGAGAAGGAGGAGGAGGAGTTTGTGAAAATCTTGGAATTCTAGAATCATATGATTAGAAAGCAAGTCATAGGTCATTTCACTACATTCTTTGTCAGTAAAGAATTCCTTTTTGGAAATCAATGCCACCTCACAGGTTTTAGAAGCCTAGATGGTCTTGGTTGATCTTGAAAAAGTTGAGCAGGGTCAGACCTAGTTGGTACTTGGATGGGAGACCACCAGGAAATCTTAGGATCATTGACTGGATAGGAAAGTTGAAAAAAAAGTATGCAGGAAGAAAGCAAACTATTTCCATGCTGATATCAAGAAGCAACATGGATGTGTCCATGTACTGTATGCCTCAGGAGTCAAGCTTGATATACAGGAGATTTACTTTATTTCCACTTAGATGTAGCCAGCTGATAGCAAAAAAATGGAGCAGCATGTGGGCGGCTCACTTAATTCGTTGTGACACTGATAGATACAGCCACCTAAAGGTCAGATCAAAACCTACTTATTTCTGACCTACCTAGTAAAGACCAATGGCCTAGAGCAGTGGTTGTGAGCTGCATTTAATTTCATACGTGCTTTCAAAAAGGTCTGTTCAAGGAGAGTTCTTTGTCCCTGCATCACAGTTAGCATTTTGGGAAAGAAAGAAAAGTTGTCCAAAAAAAAAAAAAGGGATGAAAGGAATAAAGGGCTGTTTCAACCTTTTAGCCTCACCAATCAAGGATTGCAGCATCAACAGGAAAAAAAATTACATGCCCTTGATCAGGAAAGCTTTATAAAATTTCTCTAACATTCTTCATAAATATATCCCTGAACTTTTCACAAACTGGTGAAAAACAGCCGTTATTGACACATAAATATTTTTACATAAATAAGCACAATAAATTTTCAATGCTAAATTTTAGATTTTCTTTTTTATAGAGTAACTTTATTAAAAGTATTACCATATTACAACAACAAACAAATACAGGCTAAAAACAATAAAAGTAAAAATTCAGAAAAGAAAGAAAAAATAGGAAGAGAAATAGAAAAAGAAAAAATAAGAATATACAGTAGTAAGGTGGGAAAAATACATTAAAAAATGATGTTTCCTTTCATCAAAAGTAGAAACAATTTTAGTAACTTATCACCTTTATTTAAAATAACACAAATTATTCCTTCTTTATTCCATATCCCATCTGTTATCTAGCAAAAAATCTGAAAAGCCTAGTTATTTCAGTCCTGATATCAGCAAAAGTCTATTAAGGGCTACCAGGGATAACAACATATCTCTTTTAACCTTGGTCAAATAAACCAACTTTCCTTCCATTTACCAGACCCTTTTCTTAAGTTCTTAAACTTGTAATTAAGATTACTTTTGCTAAGGAAGGAAACTTTGAAGGAAACTCACCTGGTGCCATTAAACCCGTTGACCCAAAAGTTTGTAACAGCTGAAAAGCCATTAACAAGCAAGTACTGCAAGTGATTAGAAAAAGGAAGTATGTGAAGTTTGTGAAACTAGTATCCTTTCAAAGGCACTCTCAGCCCTTCTAGACAGGAAATATGACTAGATGAACTAAATCCACATTACTATAAGGCTACATTAACAGAATCTTGAAAGTCTGAAAGTACTAAAGTACTAAACTTCCCACCATTGCTTGATTCATTAATGAATCAATTAATGAATTCATTAGGATAAGGCCTTTCTAAGTTTTTTTTCTTTGACTGTCAAGTCACTGGAGGGTCCTGTCTCTCTTGTCTGATTGTTTTCTAGGCAGTATCTTTTTCCTTCATTCCTCAAGGTCATTCCCACATTCCACTATTTGCTCATCTCCCATAACTCTAAACCTGCAGGAGACAGCTGTCTTGCGGCCTCCTCATGAGGAGCAACTGTGTGGAGTACTTGTGGGCAATCTCTCCTTATCCAGAGAGGAATTATTGAATAGTTGGTCTACTAAATAGCTTTTCATTCTACTGCAATAATCAGTTCCACTTTTTGTAGAACTGTCTTCAGTCTATCATTTCTTTCCCATAAGCCTCTAAATTTCTACATTAACCATAACAATAAGGTAATTTCACAACATCATAATATAAAAGGAGTTCCAGTGTTTTATAACAAATTTGCTCTCATTTTTTTTTTTAAAAACTAAACTTAAAAAGAGAAAGAGAAAGAAGAAGATATCCCATTTGATGTAATAATTAAGACATCAGGCTAGAAACGGGGAGACTATGAGTTCTATCCCGGCCTTAGGCATAAAGGCAGCTTTTTTGGGTGGGGGGGGTTGACCTTGGGGCAATTACCTTCTCTCAGCCCTAAGAAGGAGACAATCACACACCACTTCTGAAAAACTTGCCAAGAAAACTTCAGGAAATTGTCTGGGTAGTCTCTGAGAATCAGAGATGATTGAATAAAAAAAAAGAAATCTTAAAAATATTGGCAAGGAAAAAAAACATCTTAAATTGCTACCTAAACAACAAAGTGAAAAATATTAAATAGAATTCAAACACCTGTGTCTTTGGGTTCAAACTATAGTTCCTCTTGTGGTGGTAACCCACTTATTGTGACACTGTTTTCACACAACACACTGAACTGATTTGACCCTTTTTCTGACTTCACACTATGCACCAAATCAAAAAGGCTGAGTTTTGCACATCAGTCTGAGGCCTCCTCCAACCATGATTAAAATTAATCAAGCTTAAAATGTGATGCAAATGTAGCTTCTAGATTATTTTACATCATGTAAAAACCCTTGTGTCTGTGAATGATTTTAGCAAAAACATTTAATTTTAAAAAGCAGATTGTTACTGAAAAAAAAGTTGCTGCAGTATTGGATTTCCACATTTTGACATGTTGAATTGTACTAGCAAATTAGTAACAAATTAGTGTAGTTTTATCAAAAGTGGCAAGACACATTTGTATTGCGCTATTCCCACTAGTACTACATTTTGCACTGATTTTTAGGTAGACGGTAGAATCCTCAAACTATGTATACCAGTAGTTCAGATGGATGAGGGTAGACAAAGTGGCAAGTCCTACAAAGTGGGAAGGAAATTCTACCAAACTGAAGAGTGACTTACAACTCTTTGCAAGGGGGTTCAAATATTTGGTTTCTGAGTTCTCCTGGACACAATGCTGACTGCAAAACATCAAGTGACTAAGATAGCCAGGAGTTATTAACCTAGTATACTGTAGGTTAAGACACTAATTGCAACCTTATCTGAAGAGGGCAGATGTGGATATAGTTGTCCAAACTCTAAAGACACCAAGCCAGATTATATAATATACTTGGATGTAGTAGTTTTAAGGAGGGTTGGTATAAAAAAATGGTTGCTCATATGACATCTCTGTTGTACTAGCTATTCTGGCTTCTAAGTATGTTTCTAAGCCCAACACATTGGGGATAGGCAATGTGGCCTTTTGGGGCAGTGTTGATCTCCAGTTGCTGTCACCCTTAGTTAGCAAAACAAATGTTTAGAGATCATGGGAGCTGCTGTCCAACATCTGGAAGGTCAGGCTTTTCTCACCTCTGACCCAACTGACCTAAATTGTTTGAGTCCAGCTTGTTTGAAAGATAGTCTTGATCAATGTCAGCTTGACAGTCCTTTAAGATCAGCATCAGGGGCTGGATGAGCAATCAGGAAGGCAGGCACACAAAATAAAGCCTTCTTAGCCACTTGTGGATTGCGCTTCTAACTGATGCTATCAACCCCATCATAATAGGCCTTCAAGCTGACCCGTGACTCCGCTGTTCAGCTTGCTACGTAACTGCATCTCTGCTACTATTTGTTTTTAATTATTAATTATTTTTCATTGCTTTATCTTGTCCTGTGCTTTTAAAGCTTGTAGAATTTAGTCTTGAAGGCGGCTTATAAATATTTTAAATAAATGTGCATCATGTAACCAAGATGAAAGGAAACATGCTAAAGCAAGTTCAGTCTGTAACTGATCTGCTAGAGAGCCTGCAGTCCCCTAAATCTTGATTCTGGGACTCTGAGAAATGTTTACTTCTTACTGAAAACCAGTTGAGGAGTCTGAGCTCGCAGCTCATTTGCTGTCCACTAGTGCAGCAGGATGCTTGCTTCTGTTGTAGAGGGGTAGAGTTCAGTCATGTCAAACTAAAGAAGCAAAAGAGAGCATAGATAAATAGCAATAGGACTTAAATTTATATACTGCTTCATAGTACTTTACAGCCCTCTCTAAGCGGTTTACAGAGTCAGCATATTGCCCCCAACAATTTTGGGTCCTCATTTTACCCACCTCGGAGGGATGGAAGGCTGAGTCGACCTTGAGCCTGTTGAGATTCGAAGTGGCAAACTACTGACAGTCGGCAGTCAGCAGAAGTAGCTTGCAGTACAGGATTCTAACCACTGTGCCACCGCAGCTCCTAACAAACAATGTTTGTTCTTAACATATATTGCACTTCAGCTCGCAGTGGAATTTATTGATGCTTCAGAAGAAAACTTTCCCAGAACTCTGTGTCTGTGTGTGTCTGTGTGTCTGTGTGTCTGTCTGTCTGTCTATCTATCTATCTATCTCCTGCCTTCATTATTTTTATAAATAATTCAAGGCAGCGATGCCTTCTACACCTTCCTCCTCCTATTTTCTCATGACAACTACCCTGTGAGATGGGTTGGATTGAGAGGGAGTGACCATGGGGATGCTACAATGGGCCTACGTGCGAAAATGTGTCGTAAGTCACTTTTTTCAGTGCCGTTGTAACTTTAAATGATCACTAAACAAATGGTGGAAAGTCAAGGACTATCTGTAAAATACAAGGAAGAATAAGAATCTGCTTGCTTCCAGAAAGATGGCAAAGTCCCAGGGAAGATTTTCCAGACCTGGGAGCACCTTACCTGGGAGCAGACATGCTACAATTCTGCAAGAGACTCCATCTGGTTGGAACAGTTAAGGCCCTTGCAAGTTATACCAGCACCTTAAATTACAACCCAGAACTGATATTATATGAAACTGGGACTTTATAGTTCTTAACATGTAGCTCCAGGCAGTACCCTTGTATTTTTTAGAAACTGAAGTTTCTTCAAGGGCAACCCCACATAACCTATATTACAGCAACCAAGGCAACAGCTTGACATAAGATTAACTGAAGTGAAGCTATTTCTATCCAAGTAGGCTTAGATCCACAGAGGATACTTGAGGCTCAGATAGAAATGGATCTAAAACACCCCCTAAGCACCAAACTCAAACCTTTAGGGAGAGTGCGACCTTTTCCAGAACTGGATGAATGCTATTGTTCTGCTGTAAGGATCCCCAGAAAGCTAACCAAGAAGAGTGGGAAAATGAAAAAGATGATGTCTCTGAGCAAAGACATAAAATGCTTGCATTTCCTCCACTAAGGAATCCTCAATTTTTTTCTATTATTTAATACACTGAAGAATGATACCTTGCATAGGGCCACAAGGAGAGCCAACTTGATATGACATTGTGAATGCACCTGATAATTCACAATTTATCTAACAGTTATTCCTGTAGCAGCCAGTGGTTACATCTGGGTCTCTCTGGTGGAAAGTTTTAAAAGCAAAGATACATCTCCAAGTATTCATTACACAGCCTCAATTACTCAGTGAATTGAAAACTTGATGTTATTTGCAACTTATAAATTGCTTATAGATTGAGAATATGTAAGGATAATTACTATGAAATATGGCAATTCTTCACTGAAATTGTTATATATACTGTTAAATTAGGGGCCTTGGCGCAGAGGGTTAAGAACGCTGTACTTTGTAATTAAGTATTCAGCTACCAGCTGCCTGCAATTTAGCAGTTCGAATTCCACCAGGCTCAAGGTCAACTCAGCCTTCTATCCTTCTGAGGTAGGTAAAATGAGAACCCAGATTGTTGGGGGCATTATGCTGATATTGTACACCGCTTAGAGAGGATTGCAAGCCCTGATAGGCGGTATATAAATACAGTGCTATTGTATACACACATATTTTTTGTTAGATTGCTTTTTCTCTTTTCCATTTCTCTTTTTATTATTTTTAATTCTCTGCTTCTTTTTTTAAGACAATACTGCGGACTCTACTCAAGCAGCGCTTATGTGCTACGTCCTGGACAGAAGGAAGTGAACTACTAAGAATCTTTTCTGCTGTCATCACCACTCTCTGTCCCGCCTTTCTAATGCTGCCAAACCACATAGTAATGCAATATGACAGGATGCTCTCAATCGTCTGTCTACACAAAGTGATAAGGACAGGGGAAGGAAGATGACCTTTTCTCATGCAATGCAGAAATGCAGGCCTGCTGTGCCCAAATTCACCAATGTCTCACTGTTAAGTGACCAAGATAACTTATTCGTTAGCTGCACACCAAGAAACTTGATGCTGCCAACCCGCACCAGTTGAATCATTAATACACAGAGATGTGTGGCTGTGCCTGCTTTTTCTGAAATCAACAATAATTTCTTTTGTTTTTCCTACATTTAAAACGAGGCTGTTTTTATTACACCAGTTCGCCAAGCCCTCTACCTCCTTGCGATAACCTTCCCCACTGTCATCCTAAATAAGGTTCACTATTATTGTATCATCCGCACACTTCACAATATGGTTTGTGGCAAACCATATTGAACAATAGTCTTGGGTCAACAGGATGAAGAACACTGGACTCAGGACATAGCCCAGAAGCGAAATTGTGCTCAAGGAAATGGTGTTAGAAATATATAGTTCCAACTTGCACATACTGGGGCTTATCAATAAGAAAATCAAGAATCCAGTTGCACAAAGGAATGTTAAAGTCTAAAAAGCCCAATTTTAAAGGACTCATTACACAGCAAGACAGTTTTCAAACGACACCAACTGGCTACACTCTGTTGCATGTGTGGCATATGCACTTCTCCATATTTTCCTTTACATTTTAAACAGTTTGTCACAGAATAACATTAGTTCGTAGAAGTTGAAATAGAAGGGTTGATTTTATGTGCAATGCAAAATATACTGACTGATTTAGCTAGAAGCACTAATGTTAAATGTTCTGCAGAGAGTGGCATTCTTACACAATTTGAATACAGAAGCAAATGCCTTTAAGAAACAAAGAGATCCGCTGAGATCAATGCAGTTCCCTAAAGCTAACCTCAGAAATATATACACAAGGACTTGCTTCCAGGTTCTCCTGACTTCAGAAGATGCTCTGCAGATGTTTCAGCCTGTACTTCTCTGAGGCTTTCTCAGTGCAACAGCAACAGTGTCCTCCTTCTGAACCATGGGAAGCAAGCTAAGTGGAAGTATTTTGTGCATATGCCTTGACTTGAGTAAGGCTCAAAGCAGCTGTACTTTGGAGCTGCTTCTCTGAAGCTTCAAGGAGCAGAGTAATATTTCATTCCACTACAATCGATTTTCAATCAAAAGGCACAATACAAATCCAGACACAAGGATTTTCTTTCGGCGTTCATCATGTCCTATTCCAAATTTGTTTTCACAAAATAATTTAAATTAAAAATCAAAAAGTAGAACATAAAAAGTAGTAGATATAAATCACAGTTCTTCCAATTAACACTAATGTCCCCGATATTACACAAATCACAAAGCAGTTAAATTATAATTTTGGAACAGTGCTGTTAAACAACTAAGCAACAGCATAATCCTACACAGAATTGATCCCCAGCAGCCCAGCCAACAGACACTGTTTCTTTCGTTTGTATACTTCAAATGATTGCCTTTCCCACTCTCCAAATGCATTCTTAAGGTTTTCATCCTCTTACAATTGCAAAATAGCTCACTTCTTCAACATTCATTCCATCCAAGCAACTGACAGCTTAAAATTCATTGACAAATTCCCCAAAAACTGCTAGAGTTAGTAGTAACTGGAACACTAAGCTGTGGTTTTCAAATGATTCTACTTCCCATAAACTGGACAAGCTTCATCTCTCTTGCTAGAAGAAGAGCTTATGGGCTCTGTCAAGATATACATAAATGACATCTCACAATTTCAGTCCAGCAGAGGTTATTTCAATGTTACACTGAGATCATAAAACAGACTCCCCAGCTTGATGCCGTCCAGATGTGCTGGGACTGCCACTTCCAAAATCCAGTCCAGACTTTTCCTGGAATAAACCTTTTACCGGATGGGAAACTGAGAGATGTCCCAAAGTTTTCTACTGACACTTGGCATCCCCTCCAAGTGAACATACCTAAATAGTCTGGGGAAAGGAATAGGTGACTATTGCTTCCCTTCCAAATTATGATCTATGCCTTGGTTTCGCAATCAGGAGTACTAATGATCTACAAAATCAAATCAAAACCACTTCAGTAATTTCCTCTTACTGAAGGAAGTCAACATTAGCTGGTTATTTTTCAATCCACACAAAGAATGTGACAACACCCTTTACTCATCCATCTCACCTTGATACACAAGCTACATAAAACAAAGAAGAAGCGATGAGCAAAGCTGTAGTGACAAAAGTAGGAGCTGACAGTCACAACCATAGTGTTATTGTAAGTGACATAGTCAATTTCTTCAGCAGACAGAATTTGATCAGAAATGATTGGGTTAGTAATCTTAGTATGGAGAAAGAAGTATAGATTCCCTTTTCATCTGAAGTCCATTTGTATCCCCCAGAAAATTACCTTCAGATGAATTATCTGCCAAATTATACTCTACTGAAGGGATTCTGTCTCAACTGGCATTGCATGTTTATCCAGCCAGTTTAAAGTCAGAAAAACAAAGAGCCACTGTTCTATAATGCACAATAGCTTCCTTTCATAGTCAACATGTTAGTGCAAATTGCATTTACACGTTTACAAAAGCTGGACTGTACTGAGCTGTAGCCTAAAGGCTTCTTGAGAGACTAACATTTTTATTTGAACCGCTCCTATCATAAAACTAATTTAGGGAAGATTGATGCAAGCATCACTCTCTACATTAGTGCCTATTCTTGTATTTGCAAAGGAATGTTTCAAAATTGTCTTTACAAGCATCAGAAAGACAGTAAAGTTTCTTACAGAGTTGAATCATTTATTCAAAAGATTTCTGGAACCTTACCAATGCACATTTGGACAATTTATTTAATGACGGTTCAGCAATCTTCAAATCTGCATTTAAAAATGGGGTTAAAATATGGGTATGATAAAATTCAAAGATGGGTACAGACAAAATAATGATCAAAGAACTAGATTGTAATTCATTAAGTAGTACCTCCTGTGAATAAGGGAAAATCAGAATGATTTGGATAGGGTAAGATTATGGTAGGTTAGCAGCAAGGATCAAATATAATATAACGAAGTTTTAATTATAGCACATACAGTGGTGCCTTGGTACTCATCGTCAATTGGTTCCAGGAGGTACGATGAGTACCAAAACCGATGAGTACCAATTTTTTCCTAAGGAATAATATAGTGAGTCACAAGGCAGCTGACACCAATAAGTTCTAGCTTGTGCGTTGAGTATCAAACAATGAGTACTGGGACAAAATTTTCATGTCAAAATGTGTTGAGTCTAATGCGTTTCAAAGCAGCAGCTGACAACCAAGATAACATTCTACATCGTTTTCCAGGAAGTAAAAGAAATTATATGATGGACACTGAAATCATTTCTTATGGCAAATCTTTTTGGTGAATAGCATTTTCCTATCCTAGAAATTCTGTCTGTCTGTTTTGCATTTGGGCAACTCTGAAGTATTATATCATACACTAACCTTGAGAAGAGGTAAGAATTTTGCCTAATCTGCCTTTTTAAGCATACTGACCTACTTAGTATCTCCCAGACTACCATGGGCATCATCATAATTGCCATTCTGGTGCATATTTCTCCCCACTCTGTATTGCAGCTTCTGACTCAAATGTCATATCAAAATAGCCACATTATATAAAGCTCCATATGGAAATGAGGATGAGTTTTCACATTGTTAACAGACAGACCCAGAAATTCAACAATACAAAGTTATAGCAAGAAACGTGTGAAATTATCACAGGCCAGACATAGATTGACTGATCCATCTGGAGTTAACCTCAAATGAAATTAAGAGCTCTTGTCAGTTGATCTGAATCCTGTAAAATCTTTTTGGGACTGCTATGACGATTATTTTGCTTTAGGAAGTCATTCCAATGGATGCCATATTTTTGACAAGTGTTGGCAAGTTATTGTGTCACTAATTCATAGCTTCTTATTCATTTCTAAAAGAGTTTCTAAAGCTTAGCCCAGTTCCTTTGAACTTTTTTATATTCTGAGCTATAGCTTCCAAAAATCAAAGGTGGTAAATAAAATATTATTCTATTAATCAATAAAATGATTGATATTACTGCCAACCAATTTAAGGCAGTAGGCAGATCATTTTATAATGATGAAAAATCATCTCAAATGCCAGGCCTTTTAATCTAAATTGCTCAACACAATTGATTTAACACTGACCCATCTACTACAGCAGACAGCTTTGCTTTAAAATTAGATTTAGAAACACTTATTCAGTCCATGACTATTTGAATCATCCCCTGGACTATAATCTGAATATTTCATACCCACAGTTCCCAAGTCTGCCTTCCAAAAATAGAGTAGTAGACATTCTTGGCACAATGCCTAGCAGGGTTTTATTTTTAATTATTTTTCCTGTTATTTTGAGAATCCTATCACATGGATTCTGACAGTTGACAGTCAAAACTGACTTGCTGACGAACAATTCTTTTGAAAGCACGTCTAAGTAGATCGCCTGAAAGGCATCACTGAAACTGCAAAAGATACTGCTTTACATTTTATCCACTGAAAGACAGTCTTCATGCCACATATAATTTTATGTGAGCTAATAAAGAGACATATGAATTGCAGTTCTGAATACAGACAGTGTGGCAAACAGCTCATAGCTAACACAATCAAAGCTAAGAAAATCTTAAAGGCAGAACTGGGAGGAATGAGTTCCCATGAAGGTGATGATGTCAAATGTGATTTATGTGTTATATTTCATTTATATTTTAAATCATCTTCTTGACCCATATCTCAGTTGCTTAGAGTATTACCTCACACTTAATTCAATGCAAAGTTCCAAAAATGTAGTCAAATTGTTTCTGGCCTGTATGTTTAAACAACTTATTTCCTTATTATCAACAAATAAGGATAAGTTTATCTCATGGGCAGGGGAGGGCTGCTGGGGTTCACAGAAATTTGGGAGAGTCTGCCCAGTTCGGAGAATCCCCGAATCCCATTCCTGGCTGGCCCCACCCACCCCGCTCCACTCCTCTCCATGGGGCCCGTTTTGGATCCCAGGTAAGTGCAGGGCCAGCACGGAGGCTCGGGGAGGGCAAAAAATGGACCTCCCGGAAGTTCAGGAAACGAGCCTGTTTCCGGCTTCTGGAGGGCTTCTGGAGCCCAGGGGAGGCCGTTGTCGCCATCCCAGAGGCTCCAGGAAAGCCTCCGGAGCTC
>JANHJO010003205.1:5188-17527 GCA_032468235.1 Pseudoxyrhopus heterurus
AGGACAGGAAGGCCTGGAGGAATGTTGTCCATGGGGTCGCGATGGGTCGGACACGACTTCGCAACTAACAACAACATATGTGTGTGCATGCTATCTGTCCACTATTCATTTAAGAATAGTCTGTTTTCTGGCTTCCACGTCAGCATGCTTCAAGCAATCAACTCATTAATTCAACTCTTTCAAAGATGCCATGCTTGCTTGCTCTGAATAATTTTGGTAGCTTGCACAGCCCTAAAGGTCATTCCTATAGTCCTTTCCTGCCATGATTCAGTTCTTAATGAAATGTTCTGTGGAAAAACAGGAAAAAATAGTTTGGACACATGATTAAAAGCTTACAAATGTCTTTTATCTAGCTTCCTCAGTTGACCAGGGTTCAGTTGACTGGGGTTCAGTGTTTTGTACGGAAAATATCTTGAGTGAGTATATTCCTTCCATAATTCAATACTAATTGAAATGTTTGTTTCCTTTCAACAGATACAGGGAGCAGAAACAGAATTCAGTTCTCTGGTTAAATTAAACCATCCTAACATAGTTCGTTACCTATCTATGACCTTTAAAGAGCACAGTGACTCAATTGTAGTACATATATTGGTGGAACACATCAATGGATCTAACCTTTCTGTGTACTTGGACAGAGAGATCCCACTTCCCGTTGATCAGTTGCGCCATTATGCAACTCAGCTTTTGTCAGCTCTTGACTATTTACATAGTAATTCAGTGGTCCACAAAGTTTTGAGTGCATCCAGCATTCTTGTAGATACTGAAGGAAACATCAAGATGACTGACTACAGTATTTCCAAACGGTTAGCGGAAATCTGTAAGGAGGATGTTTTTGAGCAAACCAAAGTCCGATTTAGTGAGGACGCCTTACCCAACAAACCAGGGAAGAAAGGAGACATATGGAGATTGGGTTTGATGTTGCTTGCTCTCAGCCAAGGATGGCTAACCAAGGAATATCCAATCACAATTCCAAATGATTTGCCTGAAGATTTTAAAGACTTTTTGAAAAAGTATGTAAATAACCCATAACGTTTAACCATTATTGAGCATAATAATGTATAATTATAATTTAGGATACAGGTGGGAATCTTAACAATTTAAATAATTTTATAATTTATCTTTGTGATTTTAACATGATTCAAGGATTACAAACCAAGATACTGTAATTATTTAGGTGTGTAAGTGGAATTTATGCATACAGGAATATGGTTTTTTTTTTTAAAGTTTTTCCCCTATTAGCTGAAGACAATAAAAAGCATGCATTACTCTAAAATCAAATGCTGGTAAATAATTAAAAGTATTTGTACACCTTATATTGATTTTATAATGCTGTGTTAACTAGCTTGGGATGCTGGGTTGTTGTTAGTTTTGGTTCTACACTTAATTTTTTTCCTCTGGATTTTTTTTCTGTTTTTTATTTTTTTATTGGCCAGCTACTTATTTAATTTCCCTTTGTTTACGTTTCTTTCTAAGAGTTTATGTTGGATAATTTTCCCCTATTTTTTTTTCCCCTTGGAGAGATATAAGCTGTGCATATGTGCTTCTATACTTTGAGTTGTAATCCAACATAGTATTTCTGTTAATTTTGTGGGACATAAAAGGCCTCAGGCCCAGAGGAAGTAGATTCTTACCAAATAGAACAATGTAAATCCTAAACTTTTATGGCTGTACTAAGGATTTCAAGAAGATATTTCACAGATCTTTTGCATGCCTCATTTTACTTTGACTGTGGATCAGATAATTATGACTAGGGATTTTAATCAAGTTTTAGGTTCTTTATTAGACCAGAATACTAGCCACCTAATTTTTTGTAGATAAATAATATTACAAACATATGCTGCAGTTTAATTTGGAGGATGTAGTGCAGATTTTAAGTCCTTTGTGATAATACACTTTTTTTAGTTGGACATAAGAGTGTTTTTAATTTAGACTGTGTTTTGATATCTTCAACTTATTAACTTAATTAAATGGATTAATACTTACAATATTGGGACTTAAGCTCACATCCCAATTACTAGAACAAATAGTGATCCTTTTTTCCTGTGTGGTATTTATCAGGTATATCTGATTAATGTTTTAATGTTTCATATTGTTGCTTTTATTGATTGTAGATCACATAAAATTGCTACTAGGTTGAGATGTGTGATATAGAAGTTTAATAAATAAATACTAGGACCAGACTGTAAATTCATAGCAATCAACTTATGTTGTGGATTATATGTAATTTTTGTCCATCTCCTCACATCGTCTACATTCTGCTCTGGATGGAGAATTATTTTATCCAGTGGTTTCTGATCTGCTGACAGAAAACTATACAAAACCTGGGATTTTTTGAAATGCTAAAATGTGATTCGAACAATATCTGAAAAAAGTTATGTGATTTGGCATTATTATCTAACTTAATTTTTTTAGGAAGTTGCTACCTAATTCTTCTTGTGATAAATTGCATATTTCTGTATTAAGAGAAATTGATTTAAGGAAAACATTTTACTTCCTACTTAACAATTTTCTTCAGAAAGATATGAGACTCTGCCTTCCAAAATTTCAACCCTTGAAGAGCACAAGGCTATAGAAGGCTATATGGGTAGTCCTCAACTTATGACACAATTGAGCCCAACATTTCTGTTGCCAAGTGAGACATCTGTTAAATGAGTTTTGCCCTATTTTACAATATTTCTTGCCACAGTTCTTAAGTGAATCACTGCAGTTGTTATGTTAGTAACCCAGTTGTTAAGTGAATCTGCTTCCCCATTGCCAGAAAGTAGTAAAAGGTGATCACATGACTCTGGGACATAGCAATAAATATGCCAGTTGCCAATCATTTGAATTGTGATCACAAGGCCATGGGGATGCTGCAAAAGTTGTAACTGTGAAAATTGGTCATAAGTCACTTTTTCAGTGCTGTGGTAATTTTAAATGGTCTTTAAACGGTCACTAATGAACTATTGTAAGTCGGGGACTATTTATGCTTACGTTTTTCAGCTTTAATTGCAAAAATGTCAAAGATTCATTTAGTTACAACCTAAATATGAACATTAACCCCCTATTTATCTGGATCGCATTCAGGTGTGTTTGCTTGGAAGATAAAGAAAGATGGAGTCCTCAGCAGCTACTACAGCATAGTTTTATAAATTCACCACTAGTAAAAGCACCCATATTGGAAGAAAGCCCAGATGGTAAATATTTTAATGTTTCTAATGTGCTAACCTTTTAGGTAAACATATAACTGTGTTTTAAAAATGCATGGCGTATATCTTTAGATTGTGTTAAGTTGCATGTTTAAATATAAAATGCCTGTCAAAATAATGAGGTGGTTTTCTGATTTTTGGTAGACATTTATTTGAATATTTTGTTTGAGAGAATTTCAGATGTACAATATCATATTTTCTAACACCAGTTGGAATCAATAGGCAATAAAATAATTCTAAACCATTATTTATGCCTGAACCATCACAAAATGTTCCTATCTTATATTCTTCAGATGGGGAGTATTCTTGATGTAAATATCATTACATTATGTGAGTTCTAGGCTTCCCTTAGGCTTGAAAGCTGGCTGGATGACTTTGAGGCACCTGCCAATACAACTTTGTAGTAATCAGCACTTTAGACTCCAATCCAGTAAAAGCTTTAATCTCCCACACCGAGAGTCACACCAGCTTTTGTTAGTTTTAAATATCAGGTTATATACAAATCATTTCCCTTTCTATTTTATATTTTGTTTAAATTTCAGACTCATCAGCAATTGATGATATCGAAACTGTTATTTCTAGCAGTCAGATTGCTAGTGATGTTCACGTCACAGAAACACAGAGGCAACTTTCCCGTTATTACAATGAATTTGAAGAACTACAGTTGCTTGGAAAAGGAGCCTTTGGAGCAGTCATCAAGGTAAAGCAGTGTTCAGCGCGAAACAGATTTTACTCAGTAGAATCTCTTTGAGGTATGTGTGCAAGCGTGGTGCCGTAGTGGTTAAAATTCAGTACTGCAGGCTACTTTTCCTGACTGCCATCTGCCTGCAGTTCGGCAGTTCGTTTCTCACCAGCTCAAGGTTGACTCATCCTTCCATCCTTCAGAGGTCGGTAAAATGAGGACCCAGATTGTTGGGGGCAATATGTTGACTCTGTAAACCACTTAGACAGGGCTGTAAAGCACTGTGAAGCGGCATATAAGTCTAAGTGCTATTACAATTGCTAAATAAAACAGGGATTGTGTAACAAATGCTGACCTTATCCAGCTGTGCAAAGGATAAAGAGAAAAAATTAGAATTTATTTTGGGCAAAAAGAAATGAGCGGGTTCCCAGAAGGAATTGTTTTTAGATAATCTCCATTGAAGCATCTGTCTTGTATCATTTTTCAATGGACAGGTCCAAAACAAGCTAGATGGCTGCTGTTATGCTGTCAAGCGAATTCGTATAAATCCCACAAGCAAGCAGTTTCGAAGAATCAAAGGGGAAGTGACACTTTTGTCACGGCTAAACCATGAGAACATTGTGCGATATTACAATGCCTGGATAGAGAAATATGAGGGTCCTCTGCTTAATAATTCTGCATCGGAAAGCACAGAAGAGAAGAAAGTAGCTGAGAAGCTGGCTGAGAATGGGAAAGGTGAGAAGGTGTTTGTGGATGACATAGAAGCAAATGCCCCTCCTCCTGTCCTGACCAGTTCGGTGGAGTGGAGCACCTCCTGTGAAAGATCAACCAGTGCCAGGTTCAGTGGAGCTGATCAGGAATCCAGTGATGATGATGACGATGATGAAGGGGAAGGAGTCTTTTCACAGTCTTTCTTGTAAGTAGGAACAATTAGTTTCTCTGCTTTCCTTTTGCTTACCGTCAATTGATTTGATTGTTTATTCACCTTTATTTTTGATAAATAACTCAAAGTGGGTAACATACAGTACCTAATACTCCTTTCTCCACAACGATCATCCTGTGAGGTGAGTTGGGCTGAGAGAGAGAGAGTGACTGGCACAAAGTCACCTGGTCAACTTTCCTGCCTAAGTTGGGACTAGAACTCACAGTCTCCTGGTTTCTAGCCTGGTGCTTTAAGCATTAGACCATGCCGGCTCTCTGCTGTGTTAAGTTTGTATTATGTAGAAATGCCACCTTCCTGTTCACCAACAGATTCATTGAAACATGCATTTTGATTGGCAGTGCTTAAACTGTACAGCACCTGAAATGGAAGATAAACCATTGTTTAGGATTTTTGCCTGTCAGATGAGATGAGATGAGATAATTTTATTATTATTTATTTTATTATTAAAATTTATATACCGCCCTCTCCCAATAATCTTTATTGTCATTTTTATTTTAATATAATTATACATTGCATTTAATTAAATAGGCCATATCTATTCTAGTGTGCAATGTAATTAAAACAACAAAAACTCTAAATTAATAAATGGAAACTAGAATTAAGTATCACAGCAATAGAGTAATTTTTAACCTAATGAATTACCATTAAACATACCTCTGTGGAACATGTGAGGTAAAAAACACCTTCTGCAAAGATTTAGATATTTAAAAGCTCTTGTTTCTTGATTTAGGCCAGCAGCAGACTCTGAAAGTGATATCATCTTTGATCATGAAGAAGACAATAGTAGAAATCAGATGATGGTAAATATTCTATTGAAAATACATCTTTAAGCCTCCTCTTTCAAATCTGTGCATTGATAGTCTGATAATCAACAGCATGTATTGTGATATGATTCTACTTACAGTTAAACGCCACAATAACATTGCAATTGGCTTTATTGATAGAGTGTTTGTACCCAGCATCATTTGTGATGATGGGTGGTAGAATACAAATAAAACAAGTTTATTTGGCATTTTAGCACATAAAAATGTTGTTTTTAAATGAAAGAAATGTTATGGATTTATGGACTGATTAAATACATGTAGTGAAGAATTAGGCTTATATTGTACTTCTGTATTTTTGTGACCTAGGATGAAGACTACAAGGAAAAAGATAGTCATAGTGAAGAAAACAAAACATCAGTGATTCAGACTGTGCACCATCTATATATTCAGGTTGGAAATTATCATTTGGTACATCCAGAATAAATATATTCAGAATAAAATGAACATGTTCTGTTTCTGAGATAAAAGTAACGTTATAGTCAGTATCCAGAATCAGAAGCCAGCAAAGAAATCAGTGAGAATTTTTTCAGTGATTTTTTTTTCAGGCGTACAAGTTTTAGAAGCAGACAATTTATGATTTCAGAGCATGCTTGAAATAGTGAAATCTCTCTCAGCTCAAGCTCAGCTCCTAATAACTACATGGATACATGCATGTTGTTTTCAGGATGGACATCGGATGTTGTGCTGGGATGTGTTTTGATTACTCAATTTGGACCTTACTACTTGGGATTTTCAACTCTAGCTTAAAGCTTTGGGATTTCCTGATTGTCTCTCCTCCATGTATTAATCCTATCAGCTTCTTAAGGTCAACCAGATACTGCCACCTGCTGTGGGAGAAGAACATGTCTATCTATTGCATCTGATGTGAGAAATAATCCAAAAGAGAACAAGTGTTAAAAGCTTTGGCTGATCTTTAAAACAAACCACTTTGTATTAGATTTGCTTCATCCCATGAAACATTCAAAATTTCTGTACCTGGGTTAATCAAATACTGTGTACCTTTGAAAAGGGTAATGGCTACAAGGACTGGGTGTTACACACCCTTAGAATTGATCAAACAATATAAGTATGTAGAAGCATTCTTATGAATCAAAAAATTTTCTTTCTTAGCATAACAAACTGAAAAGACATTGATTTTTTTGAAGGAATGATTTTCCCCCCAGTCAGGTAGCTAGGCAAATGAAATTCAGGCAAATAAACCTATAGTTTTCCTTCTTTGTCTCCTTCCATTGTCTGCCCTCAAAAGAAGGATTAACTTTAGCCAGTCAGAATACATTTCTTTAAATAAATTTCTTTTAAAAGGGAAGCCTCCAGTATTTAAATGATTAATCATCCCAAATCTGGGTGGTAGAATACTTAGGAACAATTATACATGTGATGACATTCCCAGATGCTTTCAGCTTTGTTTTCCTCCTTAATCTTGCCTTTAAAGATGGAATATTGTGAAAAGAGCACATTACGAGATACCATTGATCAAGGTTTATACCAAGATAGCAATCGTCTTTGGAGACTTTTCCGGGAAATATTGGATGGTTTAGCTTATATCCATGAAAAGGTCAGTGATGGTCATGCCAAGCACATGCACAACTCTTGTACTTTGTTGGGTTTTAGTTAATTATTTACCAAAAAGTTATTCTGGCCTTGATAAAGGCAGGGGAGGTCTCAATTATTACATTACTACCTGATTTTCATTTGTGCTTCCCAGTATATCTGAATCAGAAGCCACAGCTTTAAGCCTAAGCAAAACTCCTTATCTGTTTAAACAATCCAAAACAATATAGGTTTTGCCAGCAAGATAATCATCTGACTAACCACCTGATGCATCCCCTTAGTCAGAGATAGGTAACCTGTTAAATCCTATTTTGCAAATCTGGTGTCTTTCCTGGTTGTACCAACAAAATTTGACACATTTTGCTATATGTAGCTGTATTTTATATTTTCTTAACCTTGTAGTATTAGATTTTATGGGATATTTTAAAACCTTTTCTTAATTCTTATTTATTTATTTATTTAATATTCTTGGCATGCTTATGTTGATGCTACTGGTTGAGCTAGTGAAGCTATGGACAATATAATAAGATGAGACGGGTTTTAGCTGATTTTCCTCTCCTTTCCCATCCCCTTTGAAAATAAGTGATTTTGGGAAGATACACACTGTTTCAAGCACGTGCTATTTCCGGACAACAGTGTTTGAGTTTAAATCCAGCTTCAGGGCAGTTTTGCAGGGTAAAGCTTCAGTGCCAATTCTGCCTGCACAGTTGGCCCGTGGAGGCCTGGTAACAGCCTCTCCAAAAACTCCAGGCAAGATAGGTTATTGTTCATATCCCAAGTTTGGGATATTATTGATTTGCTACTAATACTATTAGTATTATATAAAATATTTATAACCTATGCTATAATATTCTGGGAAGTTTTCAAAAATTGTGTCCGTATAATCACCATCATCTTATTATCTTGATCATCCCTTCTGATAATCATCCAATATAGATAGAGAAACAAAGTTTGCTCTGCTACTCTTAAAGGCTGAGCTGATTCATACTGGAGGGTCCAATCTTATATTCTATTTAAGGTGTGATTCATATACACACTGTTTCATATCAAACTCTATTTGATTTTATTAAAGGGAATGATTCACCGAGATCTGAAACCTGTCAACATTTTTTTAGATTCAGAAGATCATGTGAAAATTGGTGACTTTGGTTTGGCAACAGATCACCCAGCAAATACAGTAAGTGTTTATAAGAAAAGGTGAATGCTGTAATATATAATTGGTGATATATTATTATTTATAGAACAAGGCAATGTTTTAATTTTAGTTTATATGTCTAATAAATAAATCTTCAGAAGAGGTGTTAATTTTATTTACACTGTGCATCATATTATGGTTTACATACTTGTCAACATCATATTTGTATCCTCACTGACTAGCTCAAGATCCAGCTAATGAATTCCATAACTGAACAGAAACTAAAGTCTAATGCATTGCCATTTGCATACATTTTCAAACAACACAGCCATTATTCAGATCTAAGAGGGTGAACTGTATAAGCAGATTTTTGGGGTTTTCTTTTTCAGGTAGACTCTAAACCTGGAGAAGAAGTTTCCAACCAAAATATGGTTAAAAATGATCCATTGGGTAGGTATAAAGCAGAATGTTTTCCTGCTTTTTTAAATATATAGTTTTGAAGTGCAGACTTTCAAGATTGAAATGAATTAATATGTTTCAAATTACAGGATCAGGGATAGCATTTGTCCTTCAAATGCTGACCAAGCTTAATTTTTAAGCAACTTTATGTCGGTCGCTGGCAAGTCCCAATAATACCCTACCATTTCCTGTATGAATAGTTTTCATATTTGAACACTAAGAAATGTTCACATTTATGACATTTTTTGTTCTAACTAGTATTTCTGGCATTCTGTTGTGAACAACAGCAGCTCCATTGAATACATTAGCAGTTTGAACTCTTGCCTTTTCTTGTTAACTTTTAGTCTGCTTCTGATTAAGGACTTTTCTTCAACATCTCCCTAATCATTTTGCAATGAAACAGATTCTCGTCATAAAATAATGTACATAATATTGGTAAAAATACAGTGAACACCTGGAATATAAAGAGTTTCAATAAATACTGAAAACATGGATTTTAAAATAACACATAACCACACATGCATATTCACAGCTCAGATTATACAGCGAAGGAGATACAAGAAGTCTGATTTGGTAAAATATTTAGGCAAATATCTCTACTTGGATTCATACTTGCAAACTCACTGTAGAATAATTGCATTTTCAAGCTATAAGAAATAATGTAAAATGTGTGAGTTACTTTCTAAGCATTCAAAAGACAGTAAAGCAAGTTCAGTAATTAAATCTTTGGTTTTTAACAGGAAACTTAACAGGAATGGTTGGCACTGCTCTTTATGTGAGTCCAGAAGTCCAAGGAAGTACTAAATCTGCATACAATCAGGTAAAAATGTCCGTCTCACATTCTTACCAGGGAAATTGCCTCAATGACATCATGTGAAATCCACAGAGGGTTTTTTGGATCCAGGTTTCTTGCTTAGATCCAAATATTGCCGTTTATTTCTATTACGACACGGAGTTCTTGTGAATTGGTTTTGCTTTACTGAAGTTCCCTGCATGGTTTATAGCAGTGTGTCTCAATCTTGGCAACTCTAAGAAGTGTGGACTTCAACTCCCAGAATTCTTGGTGTTGAAAAGTCCACACCTCTTAAAGTTGTTAAGCTTGAGAGACACTGATTTATACACAAAAAAGGGGATATAAGAAACAATAACAGTTTTAATAACCTTTTATTATTCATAGGGGAAGGCCTTTAGAATGGCATTTGGTATCACATAGAAGTTTTAAAAAAGTATTGATTTTACATATTGACTAATCACATTTTAGGGCACACTTTCCTCTTGCCTAGCGAGATATTTGGATACTATCTTTTGTTTACTTCAAACATTAGTATTATATAAAATTATAATGGCAGCAATTGTACAGTGTCATTGTTATTTTGTCAACTGTCCTAGAATTCAGTTTGCAGTCAGAAGTTCTTTGCACTTTCCTTCACAATATTTTTTTTAAATGGGCCCACTATAAGATAAGCAATCTGATTAAAGTAAGATATCCGGACTGTTTAGATTGCAGATTTCTGATTCTTGTAAGTATACTGAGTTCCAGTTTTCTTTTTCTAGAAAGTGGACCTCTTCAGCTTGGGTATACTATTCTTTGAGATGTCCTATCATCCAATGACTACTGCATCGGAAAGAATCTTTGTTCTCAGTCAGTTAAGGCTTGTATGTATAAATTTTATGTATAATTTGTCCAGCAACAACTTACTTGATAAGGCAGGTTTTTAAAAAGAAATCCATGCAAATTGCTCTAGGTCATATAAGACTAACTCAGTTGCTAACAATAAGTGTGTGTGTGTGTGTGTGTGTAATTGTAATGGTTGTAATTCAAGGACTACCTGTATCAGGGCAGTGCAAAGCATTAATAAGAGGTGTGTCATAAAACATGTTAGCTTAAATCAGGGGTCTCCAACTCTGGCAACTTTAAGACTTGTGGACTTCAACTCCCAGAATTATTCAGCCAGTTTGAGACCCCTGGCTCAAATGAAGAATTTCTCTTCGGACTATTTAAGCAGCCACATCTTTTGCAAGGGATGCTTAGCTGCTTCATGCCTGTGCCTATGTGGACAATGTAGCTGGGCATGCATATATGTATGGACATGGATGGAAGCAGCTTTTGAAGCTGGCACTTGAACCTTCTGAAAGAGGTGGCTGCTTTAGCACTTTGAAGATAGATGCTTTGTCTCCACTTAATGTATTTTGTGAAACACTTCTTTCTTTCAAACATTTTGCTTACCTCTAATTTATATTAATTGTTTAATGGTATAAAAATATATAGGATTTACGCCGTACAATTGCTTGTATTAAGTATTGTAGGGCACAGTAGAAAGACAGGTGAGAAAGTGGCTTAGCTAGTAGTCTGTATCTCATATATTTACCCAATTTTGTACCTTCTAGATATGATGGATTTCAGTTTTCATAATGCCTAGCTAGTATGACCCATGGATCTGCTATCTGGGAACTAAAAAAAATGAGGTCTGACTCTCCTGAAAGTTATTCGTTTGGGAAAGGCTACCCTACATAATTATAAATGGCAAAGATATTTTCATTTTGATACACATAACTTTTAAGATGATCACATTATTTTAATGTGTTTTGTTTTTTAGCCATCTATTGAATTTCCAGAAGACTTTGATGAAGTGAAAAATGCAAAACAGGTATTCACTTTTTTTTAAAAAGTAATTGTTATATTGTGTGTTAACAATTTAATTTATTTGTTTATTGAATTTAGAGACCACCCATCTCACTGCCAGAGCAATTCTGTTTCCTCCATTAAGATAAATTCTGGTCTGTTTCCTAGTTAAATTTGAAAATATTTAATAATAATGTTGCTGTCTGAGCTTGGTTGTTTATTTACAGCAGTTTCATTACTCAAAGTAAATAACATAATGATAGTCACTGATGAAGTTATTTACTTTAGGTAATGAAACTGCTGTAAATAAACAACCATTATCAGTGATAGTCACTGATGATGTTACCTAGTTTGGGTAATGAAACATCTGCAAGAAAACAACGAAACTCAGAGAGCACCAAGGACCTCTCATTTCAATCCTGAGCCTCAAATATTTTCCTTTATTGGCAGTTAATAATAAATAATCAATGTCTGTTTGCCCCTTTAGGATTTAATAATATGTATGAAAGTAATCTAGTTCCTTGAAGCAAAATGAATGTTTAGAAAGTAATATTGAAGTAATATTTTTCAAAAATGACTTAAATATTATACAGTTTACAGACTTTATTAGCATGGCTGAAAGATTATTCAGTGTTTTTTATTTTCTGACATTAGCTGCAAATATGATATGTACCGTATATACTCGAGTATAAGCCGACCTGCCTATAAGCCGAGGTCCTAATTTTACCCAGGAAACCTGGGTAAAATTATTGACCCGAGTATAAGCCGATCAGTGCTTCTACTCGAGTCGGCTTATACTAATCAGCCGATTTTCAGGCCTAAATTGATGCCTGCGCAGTGCGCCTGTGCAGGCATCAATTTAGGCCCAAAATCGGCCCGTTTTCGGACCAAAATGACCCGTTTTCGGCCGCAAATCAGCTGATTTTCGGGGCTA
>JANHJO010003205.1:62596-72889 GCA_032468235.1 Pseudoxyrhopus heterurus
CAGTCGGTGCGAGCTTAAATGGACTCCGGAGGATGGTAGAGGACAGGAAGGCCTGGAGGAATGTTGTCCATTGGGTCACGATGGTTCGGACACGACTTCGCAACTAACAACAACATCTTTCTCCTCTTTCTACTAGATTGTTTGGATATGAAATTATTGGTTGTTGAACAAAGCACATTGCTTTGGGTTTTTTTTTATCTGTATGGGGAACAAGACATTAAAATACACATTCATAACTAGAAGCTTTCTAGAACTTAGTTTTTCTTTATTTTGAGATTTTCCTATATTTTGTTTGTAGATATTTATTTAGGTAAATCACTTACAAGACCCACTGATCCTCATTTCCTACTGTAGTCCCTGGAATTTCTTCTTAATAGTAGATATTTCGAGTGAGAACAGCAGTTCTAGCATTGAGAAGAGTGGATAGTTTTATTATGCAAATGCAGTGATGTTCAGATATCTCTGGTTGAAGCTGAGTCTTTTGATGCATTACTACAGGAGAAAACCTGCTGGTGTCAGTATAAAGTGAAGTACAATGAAAAGCTAAAAGAGATGGAAACTAATCAAGAAGCAACCTAGAACTAAGGAGAAATTTCTTGACAGATAGAACAATTAATCAATGGAATGAGTTGCCTCCAGAAGTTGTGGATGTTCCAACACTGGAAGTTTTTTAAGAAGAGATTGGACCACCATTTGTCTGAAATGGTATTGGGCTTCCTGCCTGAGCAAGGGGTTGGAATAGAAAACCTCCAAGGTCCCTTCCAACTCCAACTCCCATTAGATCTCACAGAGTTGGCCTCCTACAGGTCCCGTCAGCTAAACAATGTCGGCTGGTGATCCACGGGGGAGAGCCTTCTGTGTGGCTGTACTGACCCTCTGGAACCAGCTGCCCCCTGGGATTCGGATCATTCCTGACCTATTGACCTTCCGCCGAGCTGTCAAGACCTGGCTGTGCCAACAGACTTGGGGCTAAGGATTCTACCTGAGGGGAGGGTTTTCTTTTAAGTGTTTTTAAGGGTTGTATTTTTTCTATGTTTTAAACGTTTTAATATTTTCTTTGAGTATGTTGTTGATTAATTGTTTTTAGTTTTTTGTTTGAACTGATGTGCTGTGAGCCGCCCGGAGTCCTTCGGGAGTGGGGCGGCCTATAAATTTTAGAAATAAATAAATAAGTCAATATCCCCCATAAATGGGACATCCCTGAAATATCTGCCTTTTAATGAAGGCAATCAACTCAGCCTGTAATGTCTTTGTTGGCACTTCCAAATTTTTGGAACCATTGCCTCCCTAAAAGTTTGAAACATGGCCTCATGGCTTTACAACACCTCCTCCAATTGGTACCCTCACCAGATGTGTTTGGACTATAATTCCCAGAATTTTAGGTCACCCTAAAGTAGTTCTAACACATTAAGGATGCTGGGACATAAAAGGCCACTCTAGAGTTTCCTGCAACCTTTGTTCTTGTATTGAAATTGTGTATCTGTGTTCAGTTTAATGGGAATATTCTTCCCCACAGGGCCCAGACACACCTGCACATTTGTGGTGTGTGGTTTCTTTTGCCAAATGCATCTGTGATTCTGCAGGTGACAGACAGGGACTAGAACTCTAAATAGAAGTTTATGACATGACACTCTAGTGCTAAAATGCCTAAAGGCTAATTCCTATAGTGAAAAAACAACGGGATGGGGGGTTGACAGGGTTCCTCTGTCATCACAGAAACGAAGTTTTGTAAGTTAAGCATTTTGACTAAAATGCACTTCTCAGATCTTATCAAACTACTGGCCACAAAAAAAAAACATTTCCATTTAAGGACAGAATATTTTTTCCTCTCAACCACCCTGCAGGCTTGTATTGACAAGATGATACCAGAAACTTTTACAAACATACATAGCCATCATACTATTCCCTTCTGGGATAAACTGAGTTTTATCTTACATGCTCACATTAAATTATGCAAGTTAAGATCTCTAAAATAGAGGCTACCTTGCACACCACCATGATTGCTGGCATCCTACAAATTAAGAGGCACAGGTGATATACCAGGAAATGAACAACATGCAGTTTTTAAAGTAAAATTTTATTTATTCATTTTTAGAGTTAATTATTGGATTAGTTCTTTGATCAATAGCTTGACCACCTTTCAGTTATTTATACTACTCCTTATTTAGAGACCACAATTGGGACGGACAACTAGTTGTTAAGCAAAAAGGTTGCTAAGTGAAACCACAACCATGCTTATAATCTTGCTTCAGCTTTGCTTTGCTTTACAAACCTGTGAAAATCATAAATGTGAAGATTTTTCATCATCACCATAATTGTGAATGGGTGCTAAATGAGGACTATTTGTCTTCCGCATAACAACATGTATATGTATATGTATAGAAGAGTCAGATAAGAAGGGTAGATTTGGGACACATTGGTGACAAATAGTAATCAGGAATGACTTAATCATATAAAAATAGTATAAAAATTAGTTATGCGTATTACCATAACCAGTGACAGTCTCCTGGTGTTTAAATTATAGAATAAAAAAAAAAACCCAAGACCAAGGCATATAAAACTCACAAAAGCATAAACAGTAAAACCACAACCAATAACTATAAATTACGGATGAATCCAACTCTATCATCCTCTAAAAAAAACTTCAGTTTTAACTAATTTCCAGAAGGCTGTAACCAACCTAGTGTGAAAGGGAAGAATATTCTATACGGCTGCTATGGAAAAAAAGAAAGACTGCTTCTGGGCCCAATCCTTTTTACCTCACAAAAATGGGGATAATGGTGTTTCCTATCACTTTTTTCTCCCTCTTCTTCTAGTGCATGCAATGAGTAGTGAGTGGATGGGCTTATTTCTTCAACCTGGCATTCTGTGTTACGGCACTGGGTTACTACTATTCTCATTATTTTGTACTCCCAACGTCATGGCACCTTTACGCAGGGCACAACTTGCATACCTGCTTGCAGTGGCTCCAGTTTCATACTGGACATTTTCTCATTGCTGAATGAACTGTTTTTCACCTATATTTTTAGCCAGCAGAAAACTATATTAGCATGACATTAGCTGTTTCTATTGCTAATTCCTATTCTGCTCTATTGCCTCTACTGCTTCTGTTTTCAGTCACTGCTGACCACCTGACTTCAAGATGATGGGTGACAAAGCCTAACTGTTTTTGTGTTCCCTAAGGCTGCCCTGTGTCTAAATAAGTGTGAAAATGCAACTTAAGAGGTCAAACGCTAGTTTAAGATCAGTACAACTAAGGAACCAGGAATGAAATGAAGGCCACATCATGGAGACATGGCAGAAAAGAGATGTTGCCCAGACATGTTTGCAAGTGGGTTACAAGTACACTAAGAATCTTGAAAAGTCATATTTTGTTTTGAGACTAAGCAGTGGCATTTTGAAGATACATAAAATCAGGCTAAACTAGTTTTCCCTGCTGTGGTATATTTCAGATGTGACTACTACTAATCATGCTGTCTAGGAATCTAGGGAGGCACAGTCAAAACATCTGGAAAGCAGCAGGTTGGAGAAGACTAAACTAAATATTGTAAATATGCATGAACAGGATTGTCTCTTTAACAAATATTTCCTTTTATTCTTTTTTATAAGTATATTTTATTAAAAGTTTTAATAGCAGCAATAACTAATACAAACTAAAATAGAACAAAGAAAATGAAAGAAATAAAATGCTAAAATGCAATAATAAAAAAGTAGAAAAAAGAGAAAAATATAGAGAAGTGGCTTCTGATCTCCTTCATAGCAGTTGTAAGTACAATTACATGTTAACTTCTCTCTGTAAAGTTATATCATGACTGCCTACAATCTATCCTGTCTAGTCATTAAAACCATAAGTCACATTCATTATTTTTCATTTTTAAGCAAAAAGTTCATAAGAAGTTTCCAGTCACCAATAAATGTAAATATTGTAACAACAAATATTGTAATCAATTTAGCCATTTCAGCAAGTTCTGTCATCTTTACCAACCATTCTTCCATTGTAGGTATTGTCAAATGTTTCCTCTTTGTGCTGATAGGTAGTCCCTGCATTAAGAATGAGTGCTCTTCCTAGGTCTGTCTTTAACTCAAATTTACACATGGGCTGCCTATTACTATAAATGGCAGATATGATTTTCCTTCCTTGAGCCAACAAACCACTGAAGCCACACAAGGAAAGACCTACTCTTTCTGCAGCCAAACCAAACCAGCTAAATGGCAATTAAAGCAATCAAATCAAAATAATAACACATCCACTCTTAAAAAGCAGCAACAAAATGTCTAAAAGAACAACAGTAGATAAAGTTCCCTGGTATACCAGGAAATGGAAAGCAAGGAATACAAATTCACAATCATTCCCAAGCAAAAACTGACGAAATAACACAACCTTAGTAGAACAATTATTTAAGAAACAAATAAATCAAGAAACCAGTCCTTCCACTATTTTTTTATAATTAGTATTAACTTGTGGAGATCAGCCTGGCTCCCTTCTTGCTAGTTTTTCAAAGGTTCATAAAAATCAAACTGTCTAGGATAATCTTCCCCCAATTTGATATATTTTTATTTATTTATTATTTTATCTTCTTTGTATTGTCATAGTGCTACTGTGTTTTTATTTTTATATTAGATACATTTTATATTACATTTTTGTGTAGGCTGCAAAGAATAATTTTGATTGTGGCAGCAGAAAAATATGTTAAAAAATAAAGAATTAATGGGCGAAAAAACAAAGTATTAGTTGGTGTCATCTACATCAGGGGTATCCAACCTTGGTAACTTTAAGACTTGTGGACTTCAATTCCCAGAATTACCCAGCCTACATTATTTTGGGTCTATATGAAAGTAGGAATTCCTATAATGTTGATAGTTGCATATTTCGCTTTAACAAATGAGAATAATGGAAGAACCATAGGTGAATTTTGGGAGACAAAGTGCAAATTTCTAAATAAACATTATCCAGAAGAAAGAAGTTTCTGTTAGGTGACAAGTATGGGTGGGATGAATGAATGAGAAAATACAGGAAAAAAAGGAGAACATGAGAAGGGTCACATATAAGTACCTCCATAGATGTTTCAGTTAAGCTTAGCAATGCATATACATGGAGGGAGGAATCTGTTAAAAAGCAGGATTTATTTATTTGTTTTTGATAAATTACTGAGAGAATTTGGGAAGGATGCAAAGGTGATGAGAGATTCTGAATGTGGGGCAGGCCATTTATAGAAATAGCACAGACTTATATGCTGCTTCATAGTGCTTTACAGCCCTCTCTAAGTAGTTTACAGAGTTAGCATATTGCCCGCAACAATCTGGTTCCTCATTTTACCAACCTCGGAAGGATGGAAGGCTAAGTCAACCTTGAGCTGGTCAGGATTGAACTCCTGGCAGTGGGCAGAGTTATCCTGCAATACTGCATTCTAACCAGGGGTGGGCTGCTGGGGGTTCGCAGAGGTTCGGGCGATCCTCTTGCTAAGGGTCTGCCCAGTTTGGCAAACCCCCAAATCCCACTCCTGGCTAGCCCCTCCCACCCTGCCCCTCCCAGGAGTCTCCACACAGCCTGTTTTGGATCCCAATAAGTGCAGGGGCTGTGCGGAGGCTCTGGGAGGGTGAAAAGTGGACCTACCAGAAGTACCGGAAGCCTCCGGAGCCCAGGGGAAGCTGTTTTTGCCCTCCTGGAGGCTCAAGGAAAGCCTCCAGAGCCTGGGGAGGGTGAAAAACAGGCCTACCAGAAGTACCAGAAGTCAGAAAACAGGCCTGTTTCCGGCTTCCGGTGGGGCTCCGGAGCCTGGGGGAGGCCGCTTTTGCCCTCCTGGAGACTTGAGGAAAGCCTCCAGAGCCTGGGGAGGGCAAAAATGGCCCCCTGCCATGGTGCAGGAGGCCATCTAGGCCACGCCCACCATGGCCACGCCCACCCAGTAATGGGGCAGCGAATCTCTTGCCAAAATTTTTGCAGCCCACCCCTGATTCTAACCACTGTGCCACCACAGCTCATAGCAGACAAAGATATTGTCTGATGTGGTAGCATCTTGGATGGATCCAAGAGTGGATTTTCTCCAAAAATGGATCTTGTGGGGGGGGGGAAAGACCGGGGGGAAAAAGAGGCAAGAGAAACTAAAATGAAAAAGTAATTATAGGAAGAGAAAATATGTGTTTTGCGTGAAAAGGCATTAGAAGATTAATTTCCCAGCATGGATATAAGGAAAGAGGGTACGGAAGCTGCTTTTCTGGCTTCCTGAAGAGAAGAAAGAATTATATTACAGAGTCCAAAGAAGTGTGTGAAGTTACTGTAGGTGAAAATATGAAAAAGAATGCTTGATGGATTAATGAAGTGAAAAAGGCCATGGGGGGGGGCGGGGGAAGATACATAGAATTTAGGAAAAACAAGGACAACAGAATATTGTACAATGTGCCTATGGAGAAATATATTGTTGCAAAAATGTAATTAAAGAAAGCAGGAACAATTAAAATATAAAAAGACAAAAATACAGAGTGCTTTATATGGAAATGAAAAGTTATTTTGGAAATGAGTATACAAGGAACACAGGGAGTAGAATAAATAATAGCCAAATAAATAATAGGGAGTAGAATAAATAATACCTAGCACAGGGAGTAGAATAAATAATAGCTACCATAATAATAGTAGAATAAATAATAGTGGAATAAATAATATAATAACAATTATATTGATATGAGGAAGTGCTGGAAATAGTGATTTAGAGATCAATGTGAGATTGACTTTTTGAAAAGTGGAGTTGAAAAAAATATAAATGTGGTGCCCTTGAAATGATGAAAAAGAAGTCATAAATATAGGGGGACTGTCTAAAAAAAGAAGACTGTAGGAGTAGATAGTTTAAGTGAAGAGTTAAAATCTGGATATAGCCTTGCTATGGAATCACTTGTGCAATTTATTCTACTATGTGTGTGAAGACTGCATCTGTGCCTGATAATTGGAAGAACTATTATTGTCCCCCTGTATAATGAGGGAAATAGAAAGAATGAGTGCAAAACCTATAGGAGGATTAGATTGTTAGGTGTGCCTAAGAAGGCATTTGGCAGAATTTTAATTGAAAGTTGTAAAAAGTGACCCCTTGAAAATATAGGAAGTACAATGCTGGACAGAGAATTGCTGACATAGTTTTTCCTTAGCAGTTCATGAAAAAATGTGAGAAAGAAAATTCTGATTTAGTGAAAGCATATGATAAAATTAATTCAATTAAATGATGGAATGTTCTGTGCACATATGGAGTCAAAGGTTGCTGAAGCCAATAAGAATATATGTTTATAAATGTGTGTGTGTACATATTTATTTATTTATTTTAAGTAAATTTATATGCCGTCCACTCCCTAGGGACTCAGGGTGGCGTACATGGGTGTACCGAGGTGCACCCACAATTACTCGCGCGGCTGCATTCTGGACTAGCCGAACACTCTTCAAGGGTAGCCCCATATAGAGCGCATTGCAATAGTCCAGCCTCGAGGTGACAAGGGCATGAGTTACTGTGACTAGAGCCTCCCGGTCCAGGAAGGGCCGTAACTGGTGTACCAGGCGAACCTGTGCATATATGTGAGATTTTTTTTATATAGTTTAGATTTTGAACGATGTATATATTCTATTTTCATTTCTAGTTTTTCTTGATGTGTATGATTTTATTATATGCAGACCAGGCAACCTAGAAATGTTAATTATAAATATGAGCTCACTAAGTGGGTTAGATTATGGATTTCAAATCCAACTTTTATGCCCCTCTCCAAATGTAAACAAAATTTTGTCTGGAATTGATGGTTTTGTTGTCCCTGCTCACACAAATTATTTGAGGAATCCTAAAGGCGTCCAGAATAAAAGAACACCATGTTCACCACACACAACAAAGAAGAGTTTACCTCTCTTATACTGTCACCATTTTCATCAGCTATAAGAGATGATAATGCCAAAAGCAACAAAAATATCAGTTCATTCAATCTCTTGCCTGTATTTGATCAAAATAATCCCAAGAAATTTGATCTGTGTCCAGTGTTGTAATCTGCCCTAGACACCAGCCTTGTTTCTTGCATCCTGCATTTTATGGCATCTCATAATTGGGAAAGGTGAAAGGTCAAACAGTTGAGCCATTATACCAGCCTTCCAATCCTTTTTAAATGCATGTGAAAGACAAATTTCCCTAGAGACTCCATGGAATATTGCCTTAGGCGAGGGAGAGAAAGAGAAAGAGAGAGGGGGGAAACACAACAGTCCAGAAGATAAAAAATGACATTAAAGGAAGCAATGGCCAACTGTCCATTCAGAGCTGTGGCTTGTTATAAAAGTGAAGGGAAACCAAATTGGTAGCTTTTAAGAATCTTACATGATAATAATATTTTTTTCACCAGGAAAAGGAGGAGAAAGCTCCACTGCAAACCAAAGTTGTTAGTTGGCTTGATGCCCAGACAAAATCATTTAAATCATGTTTAGTGCCTCCAGTATAAGTCACTGCCTTTGTTTATAACAATCACAAGAGAATCAAAACTAATATATTTCTCAAATCAACCTCTGAATGTAAGCTCAGGATCAAAAATTAACATCATAAACTTCCAAATGCCTTTAATTCTAGCAAACATCTTTAACCTTATCACTGGGTCATTTTAGTGCCTCACTTAAAGAAAGAAATCCTACAAAACAAGCTTTGCAATAGAATGTGAGCACTAATAACTTTTTGAATTTACAACGCCAGCTTCATTTTAGAAATTATTTTGGTTCATGCAGATAATAATTACTAGTAAAATTTGGAAATGTCCAGAGAATTTTATCTACTTGGAAAATATATAAATGTCATAAAACACAATCTAAAACGTTCTGTATGGACAAAGAAAATATTATCACCTTGATCTCGAAACTGTTTTGAAAACATCAATCATAATATACTTCTGGTTTGGCTTTGAGGTTTAGGAGTGGAGGATCTTCTATCTTCTTCTATAATTCAAGTCAATTTTGGGAGAATGAAGGAAATAGATCTAGCCTAAGGCCTCTATACTGCAACTTTTCCCAGGCTCTTTCTTTCTCCATGCCTATTTAATGCCTATATGATATCTCTGGGTGAGGTCAATAATAGCAATAGCACTTAAACTTATATACTGCCCCATAGTGCTTTACAGCACTCCCTGGGCAGTTGATACTGTCATCATATTGCCCCCAACAATCTAGGTCCTCATTTTACCAACTTTGGAAGGATGGAAGGCTGAGTCAACCCAGGCTGTGGGCAGAGATGTCTACAATACTGCATTCTAGCCACTGCACTACCATGGCTCATAAGTATGGAGTCAGCCTGCAGGGGTTTGGATCTGAGATTCTGGAAGTTCTCTATCTTTGATTTTGGAAGGGGTTATACTGGTGTGCAATTTGGAGATCCTCTTGGAGTCTCAGATTCTGTTAGAAGAGCAAATGGCCACCATATCCAGGAGGGTCTTTACACAAATCTACCATGCCAATTGTGCCTATTCTGGATTGGGAGACTCTATTCACAATGATCTACACTACTGCAGCACACTGTACATGATAACATTCTTGAAAATGATCCAAAGCTACAATTGGTCCATAATGCATTGGCACAAGTAGACGTGAACGCACCTCAATTGCATTCAAGGTGCAGATTATCATCTGTGAAGCCCTTCATAGCTAGGCCTCTATTACTTGCAGTACCACCTGTATTTGTCTCTGTTCTAACACTTCCTTGAAACAGTATCACCTTATTGGCCCAACAAGGCATGTCTTCTCTGTTGAAAACCTGCCCTACGGAACCTATTCTTCCAATTTTTTTCAGCTGGCCCCAACCCTTCTATCCCCCAAAGACTGGTTCTTCCCCAAACATTGGAACAAACTGTGGGGTGAATTCATAGAGAGTTCAAGGCTTTTAAATTAGATGTGTTGGTTGACCTTGGTTGCTTCTGTTATTACTGTAATCACTGCACATTTTAATTCCTTGTTTGCATAGTTTTTTAATTGTTAAGTTTCCCAGAGACACTCTTGTGAATTGGGTTACCACAGAAACAAAATAGATAACACACAACCCCTATATCCAGATCAGGTTGATGTCTAAGTTTCATTTGCCTCATGAATTATATTTGTCATTGTTGTCATTCATGGAGGACTATAGTATTCTATCACATAAAGAAATATAAAAAGGTAACACAGTGTTATCCTGTATCAACAATACCTTTCTCTGGCTCCCAGAAGTGACCTAGCCTGGACATTTTCTGTAGATGGGTAAAGGAGATAAAAAGGAACATGATGATTCAAAACAAGGAATAAATCTCTTTGGGTTGATGTCT
>JANHJO010003205.1:122646-134840 GCA_032468235.1 Pseudoxyrhopus heterurus
CACTTTAAACTAAATAAAAGGGGTTTTATCGGGATGAGGAGTCGGCTTCGTGCTTTTGGGAAGCCTAGGTCAGAACAACATGGAAGGAAAAGTGAGAATTTCTTTTAAGAGGCTGAAAATTCATGTGTTACACAAAAATCATAACGTGGTTCTTTATTTGATACCTGATAATTATCTTAGAAAGAAGGCAGATAGCAAGAGAGTGCAATGAGAAGACCAGGTTGACTTTGCTTTGGAAGAGACAACTGCTATGTCCTGCCTCCCCCCCCCACACACACACACACATTTTCCCAGGCATTCGACTTGTGTAAGTTACCGGTAAATGGTTTGTTTAGTTCCCTTTTTCATTTGCAAAAACAGAAAAAAGGAAGTACAAGAACTCAGTGCTATTATTGCAAGCCATAGCATTTCAAGTTAAACTGCAACTAGAAGATACTGGGGTTGTTTTTTTTTTTTTTTTTTTGGAATGGTTTAAATCAGGGTTTCCCAGCTTTTGTATCTTTGAGACACATGGACTTCAACTCCCAGACTTCTGGGTCTTAAAGTTATCAAGATTGGGAAACACTGGTTTAAATTGTGGAATGTGTTTACAGAACCCTCTGATGCAGGTGAATCCACTCTTATTCTCAGAATAAGGACATGAAAAGGAGGACAGCAAGAAAGTAGCCATATTTTATTGGCTCAGAGAATGCCACAAAATGCCAAAGGGAAGACTTTATGGAAAACAATAACACATTTTTTTTATGCTTGCAGCTTATCAGATGATTTTCCTACTGACCATCAGCCTGGGAATCTCAAGCAGGATGGGCAATGGCTTTCTTCTATCAAAAGCATATTCAAGGAGGGAATTATGGTAGACTCAACACTCTCTGGCAATTCCGTTTGGCTCCCTAGAAGCTCCTCATTTACAGCCATCTTCTGGAACACCCAGAGGAACTCTCCCATCCTCCTAATTTATTAATTTATCATTTTGGTTTTTTAACATCAAGTGTGTGGAAGGAAAGCTCCATATTTCTTCTGCCTCTCCCCTGCCTTGCATGATTCCCCTCTGGTCCAGAGACCATTACTGGATGGAACAGATGCAAAGAGAACATCTGGAAGTTTGTGACATGCTTATTGTAAGCACATCTAGCCAGTTAAAATTTTTGTGCTTTTTTTTTAATTGGAAAAAAAAAGAAAAGAAAAGAAGTTGACCACTACTTGATAAGTTTAAGGAACTAAATCTCTGTGTGTATGTTTCTGGCATGTCTGGTTTGGAGATCTAAGATATTTTAGCCTTAGTGTTTCTGAGCTGGGTTTGGAATACAACTCTGAGCATCATCAGTTTTCTCTGTTTTGCTACGAATTCTGAAGTTCAGAGTCAAACTCAAACTGATGCTGTTTCTAGCACGTCCCGATGCCCTTTTTAACTAGGCAGGTCTTGATTCTGGCCGTGTTGTGATGCCACCCATGACAATTTTGCAGGCTCTCAAACACTGAGAACTTCTCCTCTCATAACAGTTTTCCTCTAATCACATATGACTTTGAAGCAGAAAAGTAATGTTCTGGAAAGTGCAAGTATATTCAATAATCTCTTTCTATCTAGCTGGTTTTTTTTAATCTATTTCACTTCTGTTTTCAATATACTAACTCATTCTGTTATTTCAAGCATTCATGTTTTGTTTTGTGTTTTTAATTTGCATTGATAACTATCCTACCTTATGAAAGTACTAATACTCATGTTTTAAATAAGTTTTTTTAAAAAATCTTTACTTAAATCTGTAAAATCTTGCTTCTTCCTCAGTAAAGCACAAGAAGGGGAGGTTTCTTCTTAAAATCAAAATGGGATGTGTCCTTTTAGCTTGATTTCTTGCAAATTCTTTCAGATTTCCCCCCCAAAATTCTGAACATTACAATACTTACTGTCCAACTCAACCAATATTAACACTTATCCTTCCCTGTTCAGCGACTTCCCCTACTTTCTTTCAATTTCCCCTCTTTTCTCCCCGGTGCACTGCTCCTTCCCCTCCCTCCCCTTATCTCTATCCTGCCATTGTTTCCTCAGCCTTAACTATTTCTGTTGAAAGGAGGATAATATGTATGTGCATAACTGAGTTTTTGTTTTTTCTCTGGCAAGAGTGTGGGGATCAAGTAAGATTTTTTTTACTGTAGCGGGAATTCATGTTAATCAATAGTTAAGAATCCGATATTAATACTGAATTAATATAAGTAGTCTTCGAGTTACAACCACAATCAAGGCCAAAATTTATGTTGCTAAGTGAAACATTTGTTAAGTGAGTTTTACCCCACATTATGACTTTTCTTGCCACAGTTGTTAAGCGAATCATTGCAGTTATTAAGTTAGTAACACAGTCATTAAGTGAATCTGGACTCCCCATTGACTTTGCTTGTCAGAAGGTCACAAAAGCTGATCACATGACCTTGCAACCATCATAAATATGAACTAGTTGCCAATCGTCTGAATTTTGACCATGTGACCCTGGGGATGCTGCAATGGTTGTAAGGGTGAAAAATGGTCAGAAGTCACTTTTTTCAGTGCCGTTATAACTTTGAACGGTCGACTAAATGAACTGTTGTAAGTCAAGGACTGCCTGTACTGAGTGGGGGATTATTTTAAATTCCAGATCATTGTCTTTTCAGATAGATATAGTAGTCATTCTTGGAGGAATTTTCCAGTTTTTAATAAAATAGTCAATTAAAAGAAAACATTCAGGGATCAATCATCATTTTGTACAAATGCCTTAGACCAGTGTTTCTCAACCTTGGTAGCTTCATTTCCCAGAATTCCCCAGCAAGAGCCTAGGCTGAGAAACATTGCCTTAGGCAAGCACAGTTTGAGGTCAATATAGCTGCTCTACTAGTTGGTCAACAGACAAAAACTGATACCAAAGGACTTCCCTTTGATGGTAAACAGACTGGATGGCTATCCATCAGGGATGCTGCAAAAAACAGATTCCTGCATAGACAAAAGGTTGGATTAGATAATATCCCAGATGCCTTCCAACCCTTACACAAAATGATACTGTGAGATAGAGACAGCACAACATTGAACAACAATAAGATGCTTGATAGTCAATTATTCTAATCCAATTTGGATTTGGCCCAAACACAACTCTCTTTTGTTGACATCAACTCTAGAAACAAATGCCAGAGATGAAGGTAAGAATGATCAGAAGTCAGCAGCTACTGAAAGGGGAATGTGGGGAAAAGATGGAGGTGAAGCAGAAGTAGATCAAACAAAACATGGAACAGAAAAAACACACCACGCAGCTTTTCCCTAACCTGGTGTCCTTTCTGGCACAGGCAACCGTTGGAGACAAATGGGAGTGCTACTCACGACATATCTGGAGACCGCCAGGTTATGAATGGCTGCTGCAGACCCCCCAATGGTCCAGAGCAGGTGCTAGGAAGACAAAGAGCAGCTGAAGTTGGATGCAAACATGAGATTCTGGGAGGAGAAAAGATAAAGCCCCAGCAGGGATCAAAGCAAGAGTCCATGTTGTTGACAAGAGACAGGAAATAATTTTAAACGCAGGGATCATGATCTTTACAGGATGGGGAGTCAATACCAGGAAAAGGCACTTTCACAAATATTTTCATTGGCAGATCTATAAACAAATCCACACTTTACACATCATCATAGTACAGAAATATTGGATCTGCTTCAAGAAGAAGCAACAAAGTGTGAAGGACTAGTGTCAGCTCCATGCCCACAAACTGAGATACACTCACTTTCTGCATTCCCTCCAGCTGCCCCTCCTTTGCACATTTTTACCACAGTTCTCTCTTTTTATTTTGTAATATTTTATAATATTCAAATTTGCCATAATTTGACATTGTGTTAGAGGTCGTTTTTGTTTTCCTTGCAAGGATCAAAGTGTTAGAGAAACAGATATTTTATTCGTAACCACTTTGTTTAAAGCATGAGCAAAGGTATCCTTTTGCTCCTAATCTTTTAAGAAGTTTTAAAAGAAATCTGTCTTTCTCGATGCATAAGGAGAGAGATGGAGCCCAAAACTTCAGAATGAGACAGATAACAAAATTAAAAAAACCTCTAAAATTAAAAATATAAATAATTAGTATTAATATTGAGATAATGCTGAGAAAATATTTGGAAAGGTGCCTGCTAGATAGAAACAGACAAAGGCCAGCAGTCAGGTGTAACAATGAAGTCTCCATTAATTCGGGCTCTTTGTCAGCAGTTATGATGACTCAGTTACTAAATCTAGAAAATGATTTAAACAGTGCTGGCCGCAGAGAAATTCCTGCTAAGCTCCTACCTTTCTCACGCACAGTTGTACATATAAGAATGCCTTGAACCATTTTTTCCCTATGCCTAATTAAAACAAAAAACTTGCCAGCAGTCCCAAATGAGACAATTTTTAATGATTGTGACTTGCTCCGAGGCAAAGTCCTTTCTTGTAATTCCTTAGAGTTGTGTTGCATCATACAAACTAATCAGAATTAGTAAAGGCAACTTTTTAAAAGGTAATTGTGTGGGAGACAAGAAACTTGTTGCAAAAAAAAAAACCCCAAAACACAAAAACCCACCCTACAACAGAAGGCAAGAGAAATAGTTCTTGGGGGTGGAAAAAGAGAATAAAACTTCTGAATCTGTTTAGTGGCACCGTACTGTACTGACAACACCACCTTTAAAGGAGTGTCTCTTATTTGCCTCCCCTACTGCTATGGAAGCCAAGAAGAATGTAACAGTTTATATTTTTCTCCTTGCCTCACAGCTGTAAACTTTTATTGGTCAATATATACAGCTCTCAATTATAGCTCATTTTCTACAAAAACCTCCCAGAAGCCCTGAAGCATTATCTCAGCCAGATCTAGGGGCCAGGGCTGGAGACTGGAGTCAGGCCTCCTGGATTTTATTGACAGTTATGCCACTCTCATACTGCAAAAATAAACTACCTCCATTTTTTTTATAGGCTCCCAGTCTATTAAGTAAAACCCTTGGAGCCACAAGAAAGTCAAGGAGTAAACTTGTTTGCTTCTGCTTTTTTCTAAAACACGAACAAACTAATTAACCGTGATTTGATTTGCTAGAATTGTACTCATGGGCTGCAGGGCGATGCATTGTTACTTGGGATTAAGTCTGAAGTGATGAATTTAGCAGGCTTTGCTTTGAATAGGTACAATAAAAGCAGCTACTATCCTCCTAGATCTTGTGAATACAGGTAGTCCTTGACTTACAACAATTCATTTAGTGACTGTTTGAAGTTACATCAGTGAAAAAAGTGAGTTATGACTATTTTTCACACTTATGGCCGTCGAAGTATCTTCATGGTCACATGATCAAAATTCGAATGGTTGGCAATTGACTCATATTTATGACGGTTGCAGTGTTCCAGGGTCATGTGATCCCCTTTCATGACCTTCTGACAAGCAAAGTCAATGGGGAAGCCAGATTCATTTAACAACCGTGTTCTAACTTAAGAACTGCAGTGATTCACTTAACAACTGTGTCAAAGGTTATAAATGGGGAAAAACTCACTTAACAAATGTTTCACTTAGTAACAGAAATTTTGGGCTCAATTGTGGTTGCAAGTTGAGGACTATCTGTATCTGTATCCTAACAAGATTCAAAAACTTTGTCGGACAGCTATAACAAATTTAAATAAATAAATCTCTTCCTGCAATTGGTTGAGTGGGAGAGTGAAGTCTGTCAATCTCCAAATGACTAAAAGAAGTTTCAGTGTGTAAATTAAAAAACAGCCAAGCTCAGACCTACTAAAGATGGGAGTGTTATTGTGTCATAGACTTTAATATAGCCCTTACTGTACACCCAAAGTGCAGTAGCGATCATTTAAAAATATATTCCAGTATTTGATCCTGTGTACTTCTATCTTCAAACAGGAGGTTTATGTCGGTTGTTACCTAAAATTAAAAATTAAACCACTGGCTGTTGGAAAAGTTATTCAGATGCTATAAGGTATCTCACCTACAAAGATCAGAACAGTGCACGTCATGGTATTTTCTGTTATCTACGGAAATGAAAGTTGGAATTTAAGAGAACAGGATAGAAAGAGTATTGATGCTTTTGAACTTTGGTGTTGAGAAGACTCTTGGAAATATAGTGGACAGCCAAGGAATTAACAAATGGGTCATTGAACAAATCAACCTGTAGTTTTCACTTGAGGCACAAAAAATCAGGCCCAAATTATCCTACCTTAGACCCATTATGTGAAGAAGGCTTAAACTGCTAGACAAGGAAGAAGAAAACAGAGAATGACCAGCAGCATGATGAATTGACTCAGTTACAGTAGTGATGGATAGATAGTTAGAAGATCTGAAAGACCACACTGTCATGGAGGAAATCTATCCATATATGGTCACCAAGAGTCAATATTGACTTGAGGCACATAATCAATATATCGATTATCTATACTGGAATACCTGCAAACAACAGGAAATTATTAGGTAAACCAACTTCCTTTCTCCCCTCCCCAATAGGGAAGAGAAATACAAGTTATGTATGTTTTAGGCTTAACACAAATGCTTATCAAGTGCAGGACAAACCAAATGTTTAATTGGAGTCTGTGTTAAATATTAATTCCACATTCAAATATAGGCCAGAAGTCCAGGGAGCTATATGAATCATAATTAGTATTTTTTTTTCAGTCCAGTTAGAGAAGAAGAAACAAACATGATCTCAAGGCTTGATTTGACTCAGAGTCTCATACAGATAAATCTAGGCTTAACAATGCCTGTAAACATAGCTTCATGGAAATGTAAACTTAGAAAAAGGAATCAGATAAACTCCAAATATTTGTTATTGAGGCTGGTGTAGGGATTATGGTATTGATCAAGGACCAAGGAAATCCAAATTCAAGTCTACCCTTAATTCAAGTATGATTTTCCTATCGAAGGGCCATGGCTATGAAATAAAGAATATCAGTAAATTTTAGCTCTGCATGTTATAGTGAAAGAATTTTTATCTCAGCCATGTAGGACTTCTTCAGGGCACCAGGTGGAAAAGGTTGTTTTTACCCATTCATGCTCAATGGATGGTCCATTTTAATTAGGGCTGTAATCCTTAATGAAAGTATTGAATAATTTAAATTTTATCATGTTTCCTTGTTTGTTCTTATGGGAACACCTTCAGGGAATAGTCATTCTTATTTTCATTTACATAGGAAAGACCATCGGTCCTAAGCCAATGTTCTTTCCTTTTTACACAATAGTGCAGTCTGATTGCAACCATACTTCTTTGAAGTGACACAATAAACAAGTTACAGTTCTGTTCACCAATAATCTTCCAGAAAAGTACTGGACTACACACCACTGTCTTTATCAACAGGATGAGAAGAAAATGGCCAAAAGGAATATAAACCACCAGCACAAACTTAGTAATAAGTGTTGCCGTGTCCTTCAGTATAGTTCCAGACAAAGAAGAAGAGTCCCTCTTTCCATATGTATATTGAATGCTTTAATCCAGACCTTGCCAAATGGATATCCTTCAGACCTTTTAGGAATCTTTTCCCTTCAAATTGTTGAGAATACAGGGAGTTGAAGTCCCACCAATCTGAAAGCTCTGGTTGAGTGAGGAAGGGTGATTGAGTCAAAACATATCAAGTATTTCTTTCCAACCCTTCTGTTTAAAATAAGATTGTGCATATACAAATATGAGAGAAAGACAGAGAAGGGACTGTCAGCTTGCACACAGTTTCTCCTCCTTTATGCCACTCCATTATTTCAGCTGAAAAAGGAAGAGCCCCTCCTCTCTCGCTGAGCTGCCTCAGCTCGTAGTAAAGAGGGAGGCTTTTGTTTACTAACTCTCCCACATGCTTGGATGACACATGATGCTTCTACACTATTTCTTCTCTGCAGTGGTTCCTCACTGGCTCTTGGTGCCACAGCAACGCACACGTCTTGCCTGAAGAAAAGGGAGGGGAAGACCCACATTTCTTTTTTTGGTTACAGCTTTTTTTTCCCCCTGGGGCATTCTTGGACACATTTCCCAGACAAAGACATTGGATAGCTGCACTCCCCAGATGGAACGGGTCATGTTACAACCAGTTCTACAGCTTCCCTTCAGGACTCTTGACAGGAAAAACAAAGCCCTGTTAACCTTTGCCATTCTAAACAAAGTTAGCTACCCCAGAACTGACATTAGGGACAGATGCTGATGGAATGCTATCTAGGATGGGAAAAACAATGCCAGGAGGATTTGAGGAGAGAGGGAGGTGATTAATTCTTCTCTCACCTATCAAACATTTGGAGTTCCTAGATTTACCAAAATGAAGAAGTTAGAATGCCACTCCAGCACTTGAGGAATTGTTTTTGTTCCAGTAAATCTTTTTTTCCCCCCACAGTGGCAAAATTGTTCTTTTTTGATGAATGTAAAATCAAAGATACTATTCTTTGTCTCAAACCATTTCTCTCCCCGCTACTCCCCAAACAAACTTCACACAAGTACAGCTATATCCCAAAAATTGTGGGCAGAGGTCTGGGAGAAAGAGGGGACAAAGTAAAATGAAGCTCAAGATTGTAGGAAAAGCAATGGAGTAATCTGAACATCTGGTCCTGCATGGAAATCTAGCCACAGTGAACGTATACACACATCCTTTCCTCCCTGAGCGGATTCTGCATTTGCGAGAACTAGGCAGCTGCCACAGAGTTCCTTTAGGAAATAGCAATGCCTGTAACTTAAAGCTCCAGCCCTCTGCAGCCGTTGCCTAGTTCCATCCCCCACATGACCCAGGTCCACAACAGCTTCCTGAAGTGGTTGCAAGCTACTCCTGTTCAGCTGGAAACACCCACAATCAGGCAGTGAAACTTCTCTGCTTGATTTATATCCATTAAAACAGCTCCAAAGAATTTCTTATCTTCCACAAGTACATTCTTTCCATAAAAGCACAAGTTTCCTTTACAAATATGGTAGCCTTCATTATGGATCTCATTGGCCCCCTAACCAAACCTCTGGTGCTGTGACACAACACGCACTTGTCTTTAAAAGAGAAACAGAAGCCGCAGCAATGATAAGCTCCTGAGTGCAATTCTTCTCAGAAGGAATTTAAGTGGCCCAACCTGAAATCAATATGGGTAGGTTAAAATGAACCAGCTTGGATGATTCCTCCTCTCCTGTAAAGCATTCTGAGAGATCTGCTTGGGAGAGTTTCATACAAACTAGGACAATCCACAAGGGTACCTTACAAAATAGTGGTGGGAAGTGGAGACTGGTGAGGGTGAATAGAGAAAAAGAGGGGAGGGAAGAAAAAAGCACCCAGTGTCCAACAATAACATCACTTCCTACTGAAAGACCCAGAGGAAAAGACAGCTGCTCAGAACTTTTCAGCTGATTGGTCTGGTGTAGGGTATTTTAGATAGAAAAGCTTGCGGTGAACTTTCTAAGATTTGCAGAACTTCCCACTTCTGCAAATCGTCCCTTGCAGAGAACTTTAATCAAAAAGTCTAACAAAATACTCCTTTGAAGATGGGTTGGTGCCAAGATCTTTTTTGTGAAGATGCCAAAATACACTTGGAGTGACAATGGTGAACTGGTGTAGCAGGACTTCCTATCCGAAATTCAGTATCTCACCTTTGCTAGAAACTCAGTGGCCATGTTCATACAATATGACTCATAAAAACCTAGCAGATGTATTTACACAACATGCTAAGCTTGCTTAAGGTTCATTGTGGGTTGGTTTAGATCTTATTTTATGCAGCTTGGTGTGTTAGACATATCCAAACTTTTCAGTTAATTTATGGTTCTGTATATTATGCAAACCTGATTATTGATCTAACTTATTTTCAGGGTTACTGTGTTATGTGACCATGTCCATTAAAAGGCTTTAGGCAAGCCTTTCTATCAGTCTTGGACGCTTACATCTATTTGCAATCTGGGGAGAATAGAATTAATCAGGGTTTGCTGGTTTTAAAAATGAGAAGTGCTTTGTTTGGATCATCCATGTGCATAAGTGCAGCATCTCCCTGCTCTTCACTTAAGCAGCTTGCCTTTTTCAGCTTTCCTTGTGAGACAGCTGGTGCTTTAACAGTCATGTTAATGAATGGATAGCATATACTGTAGTAGGACCACATTTTTTTTCACAATTACAAGAAAGTCTGGAAAAACTCTGGCTGCTTTAATTAAGACCAGAAACGTGCTACGTGTGTGCAAGTTTCAAAGCACTTGTTTTAAAACATTTCCGAAGGATGCAGGGCCTCGGTACTAGCTCACTTTATTGTAACAATTATAATACAGAGTACTTGTGGTACCTGGGAGAATTACACCAATGCTTTGTACTGTTGCTGTTACACTCAAAGCTTTTGATGAACAAGGGCTATTGCCATGGCATCGTGCTTCACCCATCACACCCTGTTAGTTTCTTTCATCTGCTTCACAAGACAGCACCAAAAGAAGAGCAAATCTCCAAAGTGACGGATACTTCAGGGCATTAGGGGAGAGAGTTGGATTATTCATGGTATTTAAGGCTGAACTACATTTGAGGCTAGATGTCAAAGCATGAAATTTGGCTTCCTGGAGTGAAGACGACAAAATTATACTGGAAGCCTTGCCTACTTGTTCTGCTACCCTGCTGGTGGACTTAGTCATCAGAAAATATTCTACCTTTCCATGACTAATGGAAACAGAACACCAGCCCCTTACAGCATAGGAGATGGCAGAGAGGTCTTGTTCTTTCTCTCTCTCCTAACACCCCTGCTAAATTGATAAATCTGAGGTAAACAGATACCCCTCAAAATATTTGCAGTTTCTAAGTTGTCCTTGGGAGCAGAAGGCCAGGCTCAAAGTGGTAGATTGCTAAGCAGAAAGAAAATAAAAACTATATAGTGTATTTAGGAACCGTCCTCAGGAGAAAGACTAAGCCTTCCCACCACTTAGAAAGAGTAGGTTTTATTCTTTTCATCTTAGTTTCATTGGTTTTTTTTACTTTGTTCAATAGACTTAATAGAAGACATTCAAAAACAAATCTACTTCGTTCTTTATAATGTAAAGAACCCTGTAAACCTTTTTTTTTTTGGTTCAGCTGCAGCATAATTGAACAAAGGAAACCAGTTTTACATTCAGAAATAATAATTATATTAGTATTTCTGTGAGGCAGAGCTATGGTACCTCTGTAAACAAATTACAATAGAATCAAATAAAGAATAATAATTATAAATATATATTTCAGAAAATAGTTCCCAGTTTTGAAACAAACGGTATATTATCAGTATTAAAACAAAGCACATTCTACGTATATTGGCAGTGATGGTGCAGAAATTACACTACTTGGCTAATCAATATATTCATAAAACCTTCTTCCAATGAATTAATTATGTTGCCTTACTGCTACCCCTACTTTACTTGCTCTTCAAACTGCCTACCCTCTGTAGATGAAGTCTGTGGAACTGATCTGCAATGCACTGTAACTTCCGTGCAATCTGAACTTCGGTACGCAATTCCTGCAGACTTTCCTGAGGTTCCTCCTGGAGATGGGGATTCAATGGGAAACTGATTGGTTGGACATGTAAACGGTATCCAGCGTTTCCTGCCAAATATCATACAAAAAGGTGTTTATATCACAATATGGTATAAGATCTTTTTTGACATCAACAGCATGACATTAGACAATTGTTTTGTTATTATTGTGCCTTTGAGTTCCATTGATTGCCTGGATTAGGCCCTTCAGTTTCTTAAACAGATTTTCAGAAGAGGATTTGCCATTGCCTGATTCCTAGGGCTGAAAGAGAGTGACTGGCCCAAGGTCAGTCAGCTGACTTTGAGCCTAAGTCAAGACTAGAACACATAGGCTCCTGGCACCTTAGCCATTACATCAAGCCAGTTCGTTTAAACAATATACCACATTTTTCAGAGTATAAGACACTCCAAAGTACAAGATGCACCTAGCTTTGGGGGAGGAAAACAAGAAAAAAAATATCTGCCTCTGCCTCCCAGCAATTTGCCTCCTTGCAGCAAACAGTCTGTTTCAGTTTTAGACTGGAACCGGCTGAAAATGGGGCATGCAGAAGCCAAAAACGGGGCACGTGGAGGCTGAAAACGGGATGTGGAGGCCAAAAATGGGGCACACGGAGGTGGCAATAAGCGATGGCAATCCCTGCAGCCTGAAACAGCTGATCATCAGGGGGCTGATCCTACCGACAATCAGCTGCTTGTGCTAATCAGGCTATGCTGAAGCTGACCAGGCTTTTTGCTGTTTGCTGCAAGGAGAAAAATTGCTGGG
>JANHJO010003207.1:48865-64798 GCA_032468235.1 Pseudoxyrhopus heterurus
TTTAACGGTTTTTTTATCTAATGTTTTTATATGTTTTTCTTTAAATCTTGTACACCACCCTGAGTCCTTCGGGAGAGAGCGGTATATAAATTTTGGTAAAATAAATAAAATAAATAAATTTGAACTTGATGAAAATGTCAGACTTTTAGAAAGCAAATGTACCTTTAATACTGTAGTTAGGCACAGTATTAAAATCCACACTGTGGATTTTGAATTAGTTTGTAGAACTATGGATACTTTGAGAATAGCCTGGAAGAATTGATTCAGAACACAAAGAAATACCACTGAGTTAAGGAGTCCACTCATTAAAGGCATTGTGGTTTTTAAAGCAGCAGCATCTTTTTTTCCCTGGGTCACACAGTACTGAAAAAAGTTGGGCTGCATACCATAGCAAGTAGGGCCTGCACATGCACGAGGTCCCAACAGTTGGTGAATCATCCTTGATGCATCCATAGCTCTATTAATTTCACATAGAACAAATGAAGAGGGGCTCAACAGACCATTTCTCCCAGAGTGAAATAACGTTAGTTAGCGTTAGCATTTTAGGCAGCAAAAATCCAGATGAGCACTAGATGTCAACAAAAATATAGTACTCAAAACTGACTATGACCTTTCTGTATCTGAATGAGCTTTTAAACTGATACTTTCTTTCCTAAATTCCTAAGTTCTGAATTCAGCCTTCATTATAGCAGCATCTTTCCCCTTGCTAAACTGCTCCATTCATATTCATCACCATGAATTCACCAGTTACAGTGTAGACAAAAATATGGTCCACCAGTTTATTGATTACAGGCCAAGTTATAACATTCAGAAGCAGCCATCAGAAATTTCAGCTTGTATCAGAATGTACATTCCTATGAAAATTAGTTTTGTGCCTAACTTTATTGCACTTTTGTCTAACTGTTCTTTCTTTTCTTTTAAATAGGACTATTCCTTATCCTAGGGCTGATCTTATACCCTGCTGGTTGGGGTTGTCAGAAGGCAATAAGCTATTGTGGACCTTATGCTTCAGCTTATAAACTTGGTGACTGTTCTTTAGGCTGGGCTTTCTATACTGCTATTGGTGGCACAGTCCTGACGTTCATCTGCGCAGTCTTCTCTGCACAAGCCGAAATCGCCACCTCCAGTGACAAAGTCCAAGAGGAAATTGAAGAGGGAAAAAGCCTGATTTGCCTCCTATAACACTCTTCTCCCAAAAAAATTTTTTTTTCTTATCTCAAAAATAATGGATTTGAAGTAGCTACTTGGACTCTTATAGGAAGAATGAAGACATGTAAGTGTTCCGATAGTCCAACAACATAGAAGGTTGAAAGGCACTGAAGTCTACAGACAGTATTAAAAAATGTGAAGTAGTGAGAATTCTGACACATGGATATGAAGGAATGCCACAAAGCAAACCTGTTGGCTTTCCAATTGTTCTGGAAACAATTATTTCTATTTTGTCTTCACCAAGATGAATGATTATGAAGGAATTTTTTGAAGAATAACTTGAAATAAGTCAGGTTGTTTTCAGTGCATACATTTTAAGACAACATAATCAGTCTCCAGTGTCAAAATGGCGAGCACTACACTATTAAGTTACTCCGTAGCATCTTTTCAGAAAGCAGGTCATGAATATTAAAAACACATTGTATTCTGGGTTGTATGCAGTGGCACATGGAAAGAATATGTCTTAATAAAGAAGCAAGACTTCCAGTTGAAACTAGGGAATACAATTTTCTTTAAGCAATACTTTTAAACACATTGCTCAATGCATACCTGAGGCATGGAACTATAACAATTTATGAGGGTAGCTCTGAGAACATAAGCTAAATTACTTTTTTCATTACACAGATAAATAGTTCCATTATTTTATTAATTAATCTGGATAGATATGTATAGCTATGGGGAAAGTTTAGATTCTTGTATATCTAATACTGAACTCAAGATTTGTCTTCAAAAGAAGGTATAGGCATCCTCTGCTATTGGTCCCCTTGTAACCAAGATCACTGCTGGTCCTTTCCAAGTACCATCAGCTGCCTTTAAGTCCATTTCAAGCACAAATGGCCATTGTGCTCATCTAACAACAGATACCATGTGCCTAAATTGTGACCATATGTTACTGAATGCTTTTGGGACTTTTTTTTAGTTGCATCTATAAGTGTATTGATTGATTTTTCAAAAATGAGCCTTTTGCATTAGTCAAATATGTAAAAATGTTCCGAGAACGTAATGTATCACACTGCAGTGATGACTGTAGAAAAAGAAATGATGGGAGAACTAATGCCTAATGTCCAGATCCTCAATTTTTAGGTTAGCCTTATTAACACTGATATTTAATGTATCTTTTGATAGACAGAAATAATACATTGTAGCTTAAGTTGCCAGGATGAAATAATACATCAGACTCTGAATAGTAACTTATTTCTAGCATATCTTCTAAAATTAAAATTTGAATCTCCAGTGAAGAGGAATGTACTGTACTGTCAAACTCAGGATTTTTGTGAATAGCCACTTCTTTAACCACTGCTATAAGTATTCCAAGTAGCCGTTTGTGAATTAACTGTGTACATGCACGTTTTACAACCTTGTTAACTCATTGAGCACCAACACTGTTCATGAGGTCTTAATCGAACCCAAATTGCTTTTGCAGAATTGCTGTCATAATACCCCTTGTTCAGAATATATTGCTCTCATGATAGAACCATGAAAAGGAGGCTAAACTGTTCACATTTAAAATAGTGAATACTGAAATTCACTAAGAAATTATGCAGACTGATCTGCAATCTGATTATAAAGTATGGTAACAAGCATGGACCCAGAATGGGGTCCAAAAAAATCCCTTACCTAGTCTGGAAATCTGGCAGATCAACTTTCCTAGTTTCAAATGTAAAATAATATGATATAAGCCAAATTGTGGCCTGATACTTTTTATAACCAGGTGCTTGAGAAATCCTCACTCATCAACAATCCAAAACAGGGTTGGTGGCTGGGCTGGAGATAACTCTAATAAAATTTTGCTTGAAGTTCTAGTATAAAATTCCACTTGGAGCACAAGAAATATCTGTGCTGGAGTAATATGCAATTTATTTTCTCTTTGGTACTGTAACATTTTTGTGTTGTAGAAATTACTAAGATTGGAGTAGAATCAAAAATTTAAAGTTAGAGTACTTTTTAGTGTCATTAAGGATATATTAAAAAGATATGTATGTTCACAAACATACATTTAGAAGTACAAATGTGCCATGTTTTATAGAGTAAAATTTAATTTGATACTGCCCCCACATGTTATTACCTGGGTAGCCCTTGTTTAACTATGATAATTGGGATTGGCAACTCTGGCACTAAGTGGCATGGACATACATGACACATGACCACACCATTCTACAACTGCAGTTGCATCAGTTCCAGTTGCCATCAATAAGCAAATCCTGCACAGTAAAGCACAATGTCATGGGATGGCCAATTACCACCTCCTACCCGCTTCTCTGTTGACTCTGCTTGTTGGAAGCAGACAATGAAGGTCACAAAGGGCAACCACATGACCGTGGGACTCTGCAACCACAGTAATTGCAAGCTGGGTGACAAGTGCCTAACATCACAAATGTGACCTCATAGATATTGCCATAGTCACAACTGAGGTAGTAAGCCTCCTTGTCTAGTGCTGCCATAACTTTGAACAGTCACCAAATGAATGGTCGTTAGTCAAGGACTATCTGTGATTACTGTTGTGACTAAGATCAAGTGTACAAATTCTTCTGTCTAAACATGCACATCATTGACAATGAGGCTCTCTTATTTAAAAATACATAACCAGCTCTTCGGTGTTTTAAAGTTCTGCATTCTGAAAAGGCACTTTGGAAATCAGTTGAGAATAGCAGTTAAAGGAGAATAAATATCCTGATATGAAAATATTTTTTACATTTTTCATTCTCATTGCCTTTCTATTTTGCGTTTGCACAATCTCAAAATGATTTTTGAATAGAAAAGTTTGAAACAGTTCAGCAGTTTTATAGCACATTTTAAAAATTAAAATCTGGAACAATATTGTCATGTTTCCTTTTTTGAATTGGCATCCAAGAAAATCTATAAGGTATTTTGAACAATAGCTTTTACAGAACAATAGCAGAAGTGATAACTTCAGATTATACAGAACATTTATTTTTTTAAAGAAAAGGTACTAATCCCAACAAAACATTATTCTGCATACTTCTCTTCAAGTATATCCAATTTCCTTTTCCAATCCAGTTTCACAATTGTTATACTGATTTCATACAATGCATTCTAGTTCTCCAACATTTAACTGATTAAAAATCACTCAAGTATATTCATTGATTGTTCAACAAATTTAAATAAAAAATAAGTTCCAATAGAAGAATGCAGGCTTCATATAAGCAAGCATTATTTTATACAGGCATCCAGTATTGTATAAGGGAAAATAATATAAGGTGATGTCTATGGGACATATGCATTATCTGTAAGCTATCTTTTCAAAATGTAATATCATACATTTGATTACTAAGTCAACCATATGTGTCACTTTTCCAGATCTAAACCTATTATTTTTGTTGAGTGATATACCAATACATTGTAATCCATTTTATTGGGAAAACATTACAATAAAAGTGAACTCTTATTTCATTAGAAAGATCTTTATAGTTGTATAAAAAGATGGGATTGCTAATAGTTTACCGTATACTTCTGTGTCTCTAATCATCAGCCTCCCTGAAACTTCTGAGTTTCAAGGTACCTGATGTTATGAGGCAAGAATAAAAGGAAGGGAAACCAGGTAAAAGCAGAAGACAGGTGGGTAGTGGGGGGAGAGGTTAAGTAAAGAATATTCACTTTTATTTTTCTAATTCCAATGCATTAACTTTATTCTTTTTTTTTGGAACTTAGCAAATTATAGTTGTTAAAATCTTGAAATTTCCTCTGCAAAAGTTCTGCAGTTTGCAGAACTCTTAATGTTGGAGACTCACAATTCCTAACATTGACCTCCTTTTTGAGAAGGATGCTAGCAGCTGTAATTCACAGCAAAATGGAGTATAACAGCTTGTTTATAAACAAGGTTGAAAATATACTAAACAGTATATTTGCAGACTAGGTAAGACAGGCCCTGGTAAATCTTAGCAGATATACTGGGCTTGTTTCCTAATTCTGGCATTGCAGTACTTAAGATTTTAACCACAACATCATCTGATACAGTTACCATAGATCTTATACTACGTTTGATAACTCTTATTTTTAATTGAAACTTCAGCCAATGAAATCTTATGCATAAACATTGGAATAAATAGGGCTACCAGGTTGGAGCTATAAAGATAATCACAGATGATAGATGCAGAAAACTTACTATTTCCGTGACCTTCCAGATATTTACGGTTCAGATACAGTAGCTCTACAATAACCGATATAGCATGTGCAAGATCTGGTATTGTATTTCTGATAGCTGGAGTAATAATGTTTTTGTATTACTGAATAGTTTGTAAATTGGGAGTGATATTTCTGGGAAAATATATGGCACAATTTTATCAGTTGAATATTCAGTATCACAACTTCAGGCTTACATGCAATATCCCACATACTTTCTGTATTTAAATAATTAGGCCACTATATTCCCAACAAGCAAAAATGTGTGGTTTAAGAAATCTTTTCAGTATCTCTTCTTTTTAAGTTAAATATATTTTACAGAATACTGTATTAACTTCACACAATGGCACATATTACTTCTTTTTAATACATATTACTTTAAATCAAGAAATGGTTGGTGATTAAACCTGTGTTCAGACAGCTCAAAAAATAAAACACTGTGGATAAATGATTTTATAACATTTACTGTGTTATCTTCAGTTGCAATTTTCAGATAATAATAAATTCAAATTATAATATGTATAATATGCAGTAAGGACTTTAAAACCGGTTCGAAAGAGTCCAGAAAAGCTATTGCAATATTATTTAACCACTGCTATAGAGTCTTTCTGTGCGGGGAGAAAAGGATGTTAAAAATACAGTGAAACCTTGATTTAACAGTCCAATTGGGGGGGAAGGGATATCTGTTATTCCTAATTGTTCATTAAATCAGAGTATATAATCTGTGGTGACATTATGCAAAGATATAAAATGCACATATTTTGCATTATAGCACATCATTTGTGTAATCTTATTAAGCAAATGATATAAAAGCAACATAGGTATATAATGGGAATTTTATCCATAGCATTTGAAGTCTATTACACTCAGGTCTGTTAAATCAAAACTTTACTGTATTGTAATAAGAAATTTCCAAGTCTTTTGAAATCTGGTTATTCCAAGCTTACTAATTTATAGCATACTGTCTCAATGTGAAAAGTATTCACATATTTAGAAACTCATGAATTGATCAACATTTAAGAGAGAACAGTAAAAAGTCACTTGATGAGCTACAGTGTGCTGTTGGGCTGCATTGCTAATTTAATTTTCTACAATATTAGTAATTCTTTGTCTAATAAACCATAATTAACCCCTGAAGGTTTGTGTCAATTTATTTCTGATTTTGTTACATTAGTACAGTAGTAATACAGTGTTCTGAAAGGTGCCTAAACAAGGCATTCTGTAAAAAAAAAAGGGGGCAAATTAAATTTTAATTAGTTTCTGAGTACAAAAAGAAAGGGTTGTATTTACACTATGCCAGGCTTGGTCCACAAAAGGTTCTTTCATGATATGTGATGAGCTAACCAGGACACTAGATTTCTTTCTTCCAGACAAGTAGCCATTTGAAGCCAACAATCAGGCAATTCTTTGTTCAGTCACTCACTTTCTCTGACAGCTGGTGCACACACCATCTCCAGCATATCATCAGGAAGATCACTGCCGTGCTACTTGGTCATGCTAAGCCAGAATTCTTTAGAAGGTTGGTTTTGCGGGCAAATACAACCCATGAAGGTCTGTTAGAATCAAATCGAAACAACTGGACAGTATAAATTTCATAAAAGGTTACAACTCGCTATCAAAAAATTGGGTAAATAACTTTATGACAGATTCACCTCTTTTCAAATGCTACATGCTAGAAAAGACAAAAGTTCAGAAAGATTGTGGAATGACTTTACCAATTCTCTAAATTTTCTCTTCACAAATTATATACAAATGACCAACAAATATACCTCATTATTCTTTTTATGATGCAGTATTCACATGAAGATAATTACTACTATGAAATAATCTTATACACCTTTGGACTCCTGCTTCCTAAAATACTTTTACTTCTTATGTCAAGTTTTCTATGATTTCCAGTGAAATGGAAACTGCATCAATACAGGAAGTTTATGTCAATTATTACATGGAAGAGAAGCCAGTAAGTGCAATAATTAAATAATTTCCATTGCATTTTGATAATCAGGAACTCAGCACATAAAATACATTTATTCTAATAAAGCACGTTAAAAAGTTTTCACTGAACACTGAAAATGAAACAAGCTACTTAGAACTATTCTAAAAAGCTTGAAAGAAACTTACAGTATTATGACACAGCTTAGGAGCACCTTCTCATTAATGTACTCTTGAAAATTACATTTTTAATGTCACTGCAAGCTATAAATACTTGCTTTAAAAAAATGAACAAAATGGAGTATGTTTTTCATTGCCTTCTTATTGGCCATGTATAATTGGTAGCTACAAATTTATACAACAAGCAATGAAAAGGGAATTCATCTGCCATTACTGATTTGCGCAGTTTACTCAAACTGTAAACAGATCAGCAATTCTTGTTTCCAGGGGAAATGCTAATTGCTTATAGGAAGAACAGTCTAATGGCACCTTAATGGTTAAGTTTTATTACTGCATAAGCTTTTATGGACTATAGTTCATTTATTTGCTTTTTGCAATGGCATATATGCTAATGAACCATTTCTATAACCCAATGGATGATTAACTATAACAGTTAAGTATTTTGTAGAAATGGCCAATCTTGGTTTGTTTTCCTGCATTGACAGATTGAGTGCAGAACAATCATTTCCTTATTTTTTTAAAAAAAGACTGCTGAATTCTAAGATATTTGTCATAGTACCTTACTCAAAAACATACTACAGGTATTTTAACATATATAGTATTATCAAGTAAAAATATACCTCAAAAGATAAATAAATGTCGTCTTCTACTAGAACATGAGTTCTGGATAGTTTCCCAATTCTTGCCATGTAAATACTTATCAATCAGCATATCCTTAATTTATAATGACATAAGGTTATAATGTTGTGAGAATGCTCTTATTGTTACTGTAACAGACAAATACAAATACTTGGTTACAAAGTATCGGTCATTCACCCAATTTTAAAAAAAAAGTAGTTTTCCACAGTGGACTTTTAGATACTTAAAAAGATGAATTGTGTGATGACATTTTCTTTTCTACGTGGCTCAGAAGACAGCCTTTGAGAAGGGAAAACAAAAGAAAAAGACCCCAGTGATGTATTAAAGAGCAAGTTATAGGCTCTATGTAGTGGCCATTATAAGTAACTTCATTGCTATACAAAGGACTAACAGTAAAGTGGCCAATCACAAGTGTAATAAAAATAACATTCAACACCTCTCCATTCAAAACAAATACTAGGAAATAGTATACATTTTCAAAGATTCCATTTTACTTCCAAGACTTCCTGTAATAACACCTATCAATTGCATAAATTTCAATATTTTTTCTTTTTAAAATTCCCATTTACATCACAGAAATAAAACACAATCGACTATTTCCTTAAAAACCAAGCCCACCTTTGTTCTTTCAATGAGTTGTTCGGCAAACAGACATAGATTTGCCATGGTTGCAGACTGTAGAATTTATATACATAATACAAAAAAACCCCAACTCCCTGATCCAGCACTAGTTGTGCATAGTTACATGTGACTAATGATACCAAAATAAAAATGTGGAATGCTACTGATGTTGATCCACATCACAATGCTCCAAATAAATCCTCATCCACATTCTGCCTCCAGGTAACTACACAGGACTAGAGCTGAACTGGGACAAAAACCTGGTGTTCTCTGTACATATTAACCTTTTGGTATTTTATCTTGCATTTTACAAAAGACCCTACTTTATTTTTTAAACTATACAGAGCAAACAATCAGGAAACATTTTATTCTATGTCATTGAAATAATACAATAAATATGCAGAACTACCCAGACATGCAGTACCACAGAATCTGTGTGCATTTATACAGAATTGTCACATTCACAGGGATGGCAAAGTATCACTAGTAATTTACAAAATATACAGACTTTCCTCACCTAAATATCTCCAGTGCCAAAATTAGAAATGACAATCTATTGACATTCTAGTATGATCTAAAAACCATTACAACTGAGTGTTTACAAAATTAGTGTAGTAATAGGTGTAGACTTGCTCACCAACAGACTTCGATAGCATTCGTTTGTTAAATATTTAACATACAACAGCCTTCTGCCATAGTGAACAATAAGAAATTGTGAATAGGATGTACATTCACTCCATTATTTTTGATTTAATCCTGAAGAATAATTTTATTATGTGTCCATATGCATCCATTTTCTTTATTATAGTTTGTAAGAATGAAAATGGACATTACAATCAACATGTGTTCTACCTGCTGGAACTAACATGACTACCAGACCTACTGCAAATTAGGCCCACATTTATGTATTTCAAGTTTCAATCTGCTTTATCCCCTGAGAAAAATTAGATTCTTTAATAAGTGTGAACACAGTTTCCTCAATAAGATTTAAATGATTAGCAATTAAAGTGGCCATGTGTTAGGTTTGTGGGATCAAGGATTGAAATAAATACATGAAAAAGAAATAGAACATCTACTTTAATAATTCTGTAAATTTTTATATGGTGTTAACTACCTGAAGTCTCTGGGGATGGACGGGATATAAACATTAGTAAATAAATAAAAGTAAAGAAAGGAAGTCCACATCTTTACATTAAAACCGTTCACAGAATTTAATTCCTATATAGTAAATTTTCCAGTGTTTCTTACTTTCAGTAATAGTAATAGTTATTCCTGTTGCAGTAGTAAAAAAAGAAAAGAAAAAGGAGTTAGAGGAAACCCTGTGAGAAGATAGTACGATTGAAGGGGAGATAGCAGAGCTGCTGAACTTCTATTTAGCTTTCTTCCCAAAGAGAAACTATATATACAAAGGGACCTAAGAACTACTAACAAAAGGGAATAGTAATCCAAGATAATAACTAAAAGGCTAGGAAGCACCTGGCTTTCAAGAATAGATTTAAGTCTCCAGAGTGTAACCAATTACATTCAAGAGTCCTGAAGGAGCCTGAAAATGTCATCTAGGAGCCCTTATGATCTTTAATCATGGATGATGGGCATGGAACCACAGGGCTGAAGAAGGGCAACTATTATTCATGTGGAGTCCTTTGTGCTCTCTGAGCTTCATGATTTTCTTGCAGACATTCATTACCAGACTTGGTAACATCAGCAGTGCCAGTAGGGAGTGGGGTTTGCTCTCATTTTATATACTACCCTGTCAGTGCTGGTGTGAGTGGGCTTGGTGATTTCTTGATTAAGATGTTCTTTACTGTTAGTCTGTCTTCACTGGTGATTCCTTGATTGTAGTATTGTTTATTTCTTGATAGCTAGTCTAGTGTTAATCTCTGGCTCATATGGGTGTTGATTGCTAGAGAGGAAACCCCACTCCCTTGTAGCACTGAGGATGTAACCTAGTTTGGTGATGAAATGTCCGTAAGAAAACAACCAAGTTCAAAGAGCACCAAGGACATCATAGTTCAACTCTGAGATACAAAAGGTAAAGGTTTCCCCTGTCCAATCATGTCCAACTCTAGGGCACAGTGCTCATTTCTGTTTCTTGCCCAAGGGATCCAGCATTGTCCAAAGACATTTTCCGTGGGCATGTGGCATGGCTATATGCATCAAACACTGCTACTTTCCCATTGAAGTGGCATCTATTAATCTACTCGCATTTGCATGCTTTCGAACTGCTAGGTGGGCAGGAGTTGGGGCCAAGAAATGGGAGCTCACTCCCATGCATGGCACTCAGGTCTCAAACCTGGGCTGTCAGTTTTCCAGCTGACAAGCTCTGCACCTTTAGACGCTGAGCCATTGCGCCCCCTATGAGATACAAACATTCTCTTCTAGATATTATTCCTGTTTCCACCCCCACACACACAAAAAAATTCTGGCGAGCTTAATGTCTGTACTGGGAACATTCTAGAATAATTAAGCAATGGGTTAATAAACATTTTGTGAGCATTTAGGAAAGGTACATTGCTGGGCAGGGACCAGCATAGATTTATTAATAATAAATCATACCAACCTAACCCAGTGCTGCTTTCTGATAATGATCAATTTACTTGCACACAACACATCATGCCTTTAGGAAAGCATTCAAGTGTCCCCAAGAGATTCTAGTACAGATAGAAAAAGTTTGTCTATGCTATCTATAGACAGATACAAAGGTCACTGAACAACCCTACCCAATGTCTGTGTCAAACTGGAAGTGCTGAGTGGAAGTTCCTAGACTTTTTCTGGATCCTGTGCTGTTCAACATATTTCTAGATGACTTAGATAAAGGGCACGATGATAACATAAAGCTACAATGATAACTTGTGCAAACTACATAACAATGAATGGAATAATGCACACCTTGGAAAACAGTACCAAGATTCAGCAAGACCTTGACTAGGCTAGAGCAATGAGTAAAGCCATTAAGCTCAGTAACAGAGACAAAGTCCTATGATTGTTTAGGAAAAATATGAAAGGTAGGAATGGGGATGCAATTCTGGGCAGTATATGTGAAAACTACCATATATACTTGTGGACAAGCCAAGAATTTTGGGTACCAATATACACCCCAAAATTGATTTTGGCTTATCTGTGGATGAGCTAATCTGTGAGTACCTATATATCTCCATATACATTCATACATAAGCCATCCATGCCTAAGCTGACCTTGGGATTTTTTGACCAAAACGCCATGAAAAATGTGGGTCAGCTTATCCTTAGGTAGCACATTTTTCTTGAAATTTTGATTGAAAATTCCAAGGTCAGCTTATTTGTAGGTGGGCTTACATGTGAGCATATACCCGTGATGGCGAACCTATGGCACGCATGCCGGAAGTGGCACGCACAGCCATCTCTCCGGGCACACCAGTCATCGCCCGTTGCAATTCTGGGATCTGGCATGCACATGCGCACCAGCCAGCTGGTCTTTGCACGCGTGGGAGCATCGGAAACAGGAAAGGCAGCTTCCCGGCACGCATGTGTGTGGCAGGAAGCGGAGCTTCCGGTTTCCTGCATGCATATGTGTGCTGGCCAGCTGGTCTTTGCACACGCATGCCCGCCAGAAACCGGAAGACCAGGTGACCGGAGCACATGCGCGTGCCGGAAACCAGAAGCTCAGCTTCAATCTCAAACTGTCTACCGTGGACCTCACTCCATTCCTAAGAGGTCCTTAAAGAGGGTGTGCATAAGTGCACCAGCGTGTCTACAGTCCTTGTCTTATTGTCCCCATTTATCTGCATTTACTCCTTTGTTCATGTTTATGTTCATATCTGTTATCTTGTACGTTTGACAAACAAATAAACAAACAAGCAAATAAAATAAGCTTCCTGGTGGGCGCATGCGCACCAGGAAGCTGCTCTTCTGGTTCCTGGCACTCCCACGCACGCACTCCTGTTTCAGCACTCGGTGCCAAAAAGTTTCGCCAACACTGATATATACTGTACATGGGTATTTTGGTAAATCACAAGATTAAGGTTGGAGGAGAAAAGACATGATATTTGTGTTCAAGTATCTGAAGGGCTGTCATGTAGAAAACAGGCCAGGATTGATCAGAATTGTTCCAAAAGTCAAAAGAAATAATGGATATAGATTACAAGGAAGCAAAGTTCAGTCAAACATCAAGGAAAATAGCAAAAGCTATTAACAATGGAACAAGATTGCCTTGGGAAGTGGTGGACTTTCCCCTACATATTCAGAGCCAGGATACCTATTTGTTAGGATGCTATAGAATTCCCAGTCAGTCCACACATCTTAAAATTGCCAAGGCTGAGAAATACTGGATCAAATACAGTCTAAGGTCCTCTCCAAACATTACAACCTGTGATTCTAGGGTCTACTGAACATGTTAAACATAGTATGTTTCAAATTATCATACATTAACACCTAGAATTTAGAAACTCAAAAGGGAAAAGTGACCTGAAGAGGCAATTAAGTTAGAATTATATGAAGAATTAAAATAACAAAAAGCTGCCATATAGCACCACACTAAACTAATTATGATAAAGTGTATCTTCTATTTGCATTTAATAAAATGCACTTATTCAGATTAAATCTTATATGAAGGCTGAAGTATGTTAAAAGAATTCCAGTGCATAATTATCAGTGTTTAGAAGCCTGATTAGGATCTACAGTAGTGTTAAAAATTTAAATAAATTATTAAATATTCAGATGTTTATACAAATACTAAACAGAGTGACTGACAAGACTAAAGATAGAATAGCATTAAACACAAATGCACACGCTAAAAATGTCAAAATTCTGAAGCACAAAATAAATTCCACTACAATTTAACACAAGTCAGAATGGACTAGCTATTAATGTTTTAAAATATTGCTAAACAGATTCTGTTTAGAAATATGTGCTTCATAGTCATGAATGGTGAAATAAAAAAGAACAAATATAACAACTCTGCTTAAGTCAGTTAAAACATAATTCTTTTCACTTCATGTTGCATTACTTGGATGAAGACATCTGTGCTCCAAGATATCTAGTTAGAACACTATATACACCATGAAAACAGATTTTAACAAATACTATAACCGGACTGATAAGACAATTTCTGGACCAGAACACTAGTGCAGCATGGTCAAAATTCTTTCATGCAGACTCAGATTATTAAAAAATCTATTCTCCTAAAAAAAAAGAATTTACAGTATCTATCATACTTATTTTAAGCTTACATCTGTCCTTCATCAGCTGCTGGAGCTACAAAGCAGCAGCCAAAATTTAATGTTCAAAATTGTCAGCTTCTTTTGCTTCTTACTAAAACAGGGAAGCAAAGTGTTATGAACAGGGTTAATTCAAAGTGCTTGTCTCAAGTCAGGAGGAACAGTTCCACGGAGAGCGACACACCATGGAAAAACAAAATTGCTTGCTTATCTCAGAAGCTAAACTTGCTGTATGAATTTTAAAGCTACTGTTCTAATTTTCGTCAAATATCATGTACCTCCAAAAATATGGAGAAAAAAAGTAACTATTGTAAACTAGTAGTGTAGCTAGGAAGAACTTCTTGTTAAAAAATTCTAAAAGGAATGAAATGATCTTTTTTCTGTCTTAGCCCATGCACAGCTGAAAAGACATACATGCTGTGTGCATTTTTAACGTAAGTCTTTAGGGACTGAAAAATAAAGTACAGCCAGAATTTTGTAAAGTGTTTCATCTCTTTTGTCTATATTTGATTACCCTTGAAAGCATTTTGAGCAGCACTGGTTGCTGCTGTTGAGGCAGCATTTGCTGCAGCAGTTTGTACAGTTTTGTTGGACATCACACCCGTTGCAAATTCTTGCTGGGCCTTCTCAAAACTTGCTCCAGTTGTACGGTATAAACCATGTACCTATAAAGAAGTCCAAAGAGAAAATTTGAGGCATGATTCAGGACATAATCATGATACAGAATTTAACCAAAAGTTTTAGGTCCCCAATTAAAAGGAAAATGTTGCATTTCATCACCACTTTCGGTCATGGCATGGACTTCGAGATGTCCTGCAATATTTGCAGACATTGCAAATTCTGATGTTTCTTCTTTGTCCAATGTTTTTGCTTTTTACAAAGCATAATAAGTTGCATCATTTGCTTAATAATGTTACAGCATATATGACACAGTGATGTCAAAATGACTTGTTATAAACACCGCTGTATATAATTGTATCCTAACTAAGGTAAAGGAGTCCCTGTGGGTTTTATTCTGCTAGTCGTAACCAATTTTGAGGGTGGTGCTCATCTCTGATTCTAAGCTAGCACTGTCTAAAGACGCTTTCGTGGTCATAGGGTCAGCATGAATCAAGCTGCAGTACAGAGCATGTAGTAAAACACTGAGTGTTGTTACCTTCCCACCAAAGTGGTACCTATGTATCTGCTTGCATTTACATGCTTTCGAACTCTTAGTCTGGCAGGAGCTGAGGCAAGGGATGGGAGCTCAGTCCATCACACAGTGGTAGGACTCGAACCACCAGAGCATCTCCGGCGTTTTTTAAGCCACTGAGCCACCACACACCCTAAGTAAAGCCAAATAAATAAAATTGCTGTCTTGGCATATATGTAAATAGGAGTATATTAAGATTTCTATGCACACCAATTTTCATGGATATAAATTATTATGGTTCAAACATCCTAGATGGTTCTTTTAGATCATCATGATAAATTAAACAGAATGAAGATTACAAGTAAGAAAATGGTTATGGGCCTAATAAGTGCTGCCTGCTGAGCAAATACATGGATCTGAGAAACCCTGAAAAAAAGTAACCAAACACAAAGAGCAATATAACCACAGGTGGGATTCAACCGGTTCTCACCAGTTCACCTGAACTGTTAGTTAATTGCTTATGTAATTCGTAGAACCGGTTGAAAATAAAGTGCAAGAGAAGTTTTTTTTTTCTCTCTCTCTCCCTTAAGTTAATAGCTCTGGGCAGACAGCCAAGAACCACTTAACAGTTGCAGCTGGAATGCAGCCGATATCAAGTCAATAAACCTGAATCAATTCAATAACCCTGACGACCCTGAATCAAGTCAATAAGCAACAGAAACTCACAGGATTAGGGCAGGGAAACCCATCAATCACCCATCTAGGGATGGGATTAAGCTCTTCCCTTCAGCAAGAAAGACAAGATTACAAACATTTTCATTATAAAGAGTATTAAATATCACTTCTGTGATCAGTTGATACTCCCTGGAGTTCCCCAAGACCTTT